>VDFB02360012.1:0-21137 GCA_007258455.2 Sequoia sempervirens
TTTAGAGAAGCAGCGACGTTTCATGATCTGTCCTTGTCTTTTTCTACTTGTGGTTGATTATGACAACAAGACAGGGGCAATCACGCTCATAGTAGGAGTCATGATCATCCTTGTCTGTGACTATTTGTCTTAGGTAATGGTATGACCTTGCACACCTTGATCTATGTCATATCATGGTGTTTGTTGACCATTACAACCATTTTCCCAATGATGATTAAGAGCAATAAATATTAAAAGTCCTACAGTAAAGTTTTGAAGGATTTGGTCTAGGAATTAACATGCATTTTCATAGGGTTCATGTCTTCTCTTCTTCTCTTCTTCGATCTGGTCATCTTCTCTCATCAGTCTCGTCATATTCTCTCGTCCATCCCATGATGATATCCTGTGACATCCAAAAATATAAGTGCATACATGCTCATATACATTGCATTAGGTCCATACATACATCATCCATGGCATTAAATCATATACATAAGCACAAGCATTGCATTAACATAATCATCAACATTGCATCTTTTAAATAAATACATCATACACATCATTAACATAATCATGCATTGCATCATCATGGCATCAAAATCACAAATAGGCATCATAGTACATACATGGCATCATAAATTAAACATCATACATAGCATAATACATAAAGCAAAGAGCATCACATAACACATGTAGGCCGCATCAAAATTGCATAATCATATAGAATCATCTAAAAAAGGTACAATGTCACAGGATAGAGTCAATGGATATCCCAAAAAATGGAGCTTGCAGGCTCATATAATATACATAATGTGTCATAATACAAAATTCCCCTAGGGTAGGCCCTCATCATCCCCTCGAGGTGAAGAATGTGGTGGAGGCAACTATGTCATGGGCGTTGAAACAGTAGGTGGTCTTGTAGCAACCTCTGCCTATGCCACTGTCAGAACTGAGAAGGCAGGTGTCATCTCAACAGTATAAAACACCCGTGAAGTCACTGCGGCTGGACTCTGAGAAGTAGAAGGATCAACCATTGGTGGCTGGCCTAGTACTGACCTCTGCGCTGAACCAGTGGAACCATGACTATGCCCTGAATGGTGACTCAGAGTGTGCCTGCGTGAATGGTGTGACCTGTGACCTGAAGTATGTCCTGTTGAGGTAGACCCTCTGACATTGGTGTGACTCGTGGTACCACTGCCACTGCCTGACCTGTGCCCACTACCTATCCTCGACTGTGACCGGGACAAGGTAGGATCCCATCGCTCTGGTAGCACTGCCTACTCATAGAGAGTCTGGTATTGCCCCAGTCTCGTGCTAACTCTGGCTAACTCCCAAGCCATATCTCCCATGGGTCCTGTGCACAAGGCTACAAACTCGGTGCACCACTGGGCTGCATCCTACTGGCAGATCACCGCCTGGTCCCGCTCTACCCTGGCGACCTCCAGTGCCAACTGTAAAGACCTAACTTGTGCCAAGCTAGCGTCTAATCTCTACTAAAGGTCGGCCACTCTTTGATCAACTGTAGCATCTGGTGGAAATCCTGAAGTGGACATTATCTACTCCTCCCCCTCCACCATCTGCCATTTGAGAAGTCTCTCGACCTCACCTATGGCATCATCCTCCTCGTCATCATCATCATCATCCTACCCTGCCACCTCCTCCTCCTGCCCACTCACCTCCACCTCCATCTCTGGCATATCCTCATGCCTCTCTACCTCCGCCTCCTCCTCCTGTCCCCTCACATCCTCCTCCTCTCCCCTCACCTCCACATCCTCCACCTCTCCCCTCACCTCCACATCCTCCTCCTGTCTCTCCCCCTCTGCCTCCTCCTATCCCCTCACCTCTAGCTCCCCCTCTTGTCTCCCCTCGCCCTCTCCCTCCTGTCTGGACTACTCCTCACCCTCTCCCTCCTCACCAACCTCTAGGATGGCATCTAATGCCACCCTCACCACTCGTGGGCGTACCCTCCAGACCTGTCTCTGCCCAGCTCACTGTCACCTCCACCCATCTCCGCCATCATCTCCTCCTCTGCCTCCATCCCTGCCTCCATCTCCTCCCCTGCCTCCATCCCTGCCTGCGTCTCCTTCCCTGCCTCCATCCCTGCCTCCATCTCCACCCCTGCCTCCACCTCTTCCTCCATCATCCCCACCCCTCCCTCCATCTCCATCCCTACCTCTGCCTCTGCCTCTACCTCGGCCTCTGCCTCCATCCCTGTCTCTGCCACCTCGTCTGACCTGTGGCACCCGTGGAATAACCAACCGCCTGTCAATTGGTGCCGGACCATCAGGATCTGTCAAGGGCACTGGTCAGCATGCTTGCCACCATAGATTGTATGCTGGCGTCGTACCTGGATCTGCTACTCCTTTCCAACCCCAGGCCTAGGCTACTAACCCATCTATTTGTTGTGTCACAAAATCCACTAGGATGGCTGGCCCCCATGCATACTCTATGGACGACCTGGCATACTCTGCTGTCCCCACAGGCACATCCTGCTGCTCACCAAACTGTCTCAATACACATTGTGGCAGGTACATCTCAATAATCAAGGATGTCTGCACTGTCCTACCAATAAGATACATGTACTGTCTACAGAAGATGAGATGCTCGTCCTCATCATCCCATGCCTCACAATCCCTGTACGGCCTCCAGATGAATGTCACCATGGTATCAATCTGATGCCACCACCACCCTGTCTCACCCATATGGGTCTGCTGTAATGCGTCGACATAGTAGTAGGAGTAAGGCATCCCCTCGACTAGTTGTGGTCTATCAATAAGAGGGCGAAATATGGCAATGTGCTCCCATGCCTAGATCATCATAAGGGTGGTCCCGCAGGAGATACTCTCTCCTCTCCTATACATGACATCGTGAAGCTAGTGATATAGCATCCCTAGCAGGCACGAACCCCACGCATAAGCTGTCCTATCTCGCCTCATGCCGACCAGGATGTCCCCCCAACCAATGGAAAATCCATGTCCTCCCTGGTCAAGAATCAGGATACCTATAATCATCGTCGCCAGAAATGCATCAAAATGAGCGTAGTGCTCTGCCAGGAACTCCCATGGTATCTCATAACCCAGAATCCCCAGTCCAACACCTTGGTCCCAATAATAGGCACAGAAGGTCTGCTCACCATGGCACGGATCATAGACAATCCGCTCCCCTCGAATAGGGATCCAAAGAATCTGGTAGACGTACTCCAAGGTAATGGTAGCCTCACTTGTCGATAGGTGGAAGGAACAGGTCTTAGAGTGCCATCGCTCGCATAGTGCAGTCAATAATCCCATGTTCACCTGAATGGCGGGCATGAACGTAGTATAGAATAGGCCAAATCGCATCAATCAGCATCGCTCTCATGGGCTTAGCTGATTAGCAAACTGAAAGGTAATCGATCTGGTCTCTCTCGTGTAGATCGGGGCAAGCTGCCTCTGCAAAAAGATGAACACTGCATCAGCACTTTTTTGACAACTAACAACATCATGGAAAGCAACTAAGGGCATGAAAACATCAAAGCAAGTTTTATTAAGATAACAGGCAAGTGCGTCGCAACTAGGCAATTGCGTCGCAAAAACACAACTGTGTCATTCAAAACATCAAATGCGTATCAATATGGCAATTGCGTCTCGACATAACAATTGCGTCACTAAAAAGCAAATGCGTCACAACATGACTATTGCATCGCGATCTTGCAATTGCGGTGTTTAAAATGGCGATTGCATCTCAAACTAACGATTGCGGCATTCCACCAGTCAATTCAGACTTGGAAAGTCACTTGCGTCACACAAATTGGCAAATGCGGTGCGAAAAACTGGTGATTTCAATTTGGTCTTTGCACTTGCGTCATGACGCATCGTATGCGTTGAACGCGAAAGCAATTGCATCTTACGCGAATGCATATGCGTCGCGGCGCACTCGTTGACTACCCTAGAAAGCATTAAATAGCACGTAAAATGATAAAATGACAAAGTGAGTTTAGGGTACATACCGTCGGCTCTGAGCCCTCTGGCTGTCTGAAGGTCCTCACGATCTCTCCACGGTGCTCTGACACTGGAATAACCATCCTCACTATTGCGCCTTTCGCTCTGAGATCTCAAGTTTCACAATGTAAATAGTAAAAGTGAATTGACTTTAACCCCTTTTTCAACCTATTTATAAGGTCAAAATGGCATTTTTCAACCAAAGTCAATACTGGAGGCTCATTTGAACACCTTTGACTTCCTCGTAAGTTGCTTTAAACATGTCAGAATCCGAAACTGACTGCGCCGTTGTTTTTCTGATCATCAAATTGATTTATCGGGACCCTTTGCAAATTTTTTTGGCGCCGACTCAAAATTTGAAAATTTCCCGAGGGGGCAAGGATACTTCCTACCTTTGCTGGGGCATATTCTTGGCTTATTTTTTCTTTGTCACAATGCGACATGCTACATTATGACAAAGAGGGGCAAAATGTAGACACCTAAAAATGACCTAGGCCTGCAAGCTTCATTTTTACCACTTTCGTCCTAGCATAATTATGACATTTAATTATGTCCTTGGTCCACATTCGGCTATTGATTAAATAATTCATAATTATTTAATTAATTCATGTCACTTATTCTTCATGATTATTAAATAAATAAATTTCATTTATTTATAAAATATGTCATTAACGTAAGTCTTTCTTTAATTTATTTAATTCCCCTTTGCATTTAATTCTTATTGATTATTAAATAAATGAATTACATTTATTTATTTAATACATCACTGGTTGTCTTAATTAAATAAATTGATTAATTTATTTAATCAATTAATCTCATCTCCTAAATTAAATAATTAAATTTAATTATTTAATTGCCAATTAATATTCTTCTCATTTTAAATAAATTAAATTATTTAAAATGTCATGTCAATCCTAACTGTCAGTCTATTTTGATAAATAATCTGAAAAAGATTATTTATTATCTCTCAAAATCCATAATTTGAATTATTTTAATTTGAATTAGTAATTAATCTTCCAAAAATCAAGCAATCGGGCAGATTCTTGATTTTCCAAATCTGATCTTCAGTCCAAATCTTATCTCTTTGATTTTTCGAATCTGGAAAATCAGGTAATCTTATGTTCTTGATTTTTCGAGAATCTTCATTATCTAATTAATTTGTCTCATTTATTCTCTACCATCGATCTGATTTTATTCCGACCGTTCGATTAAGGATTTTTCCCTAACCCTAATTAGGGATTTTCAGGTTAAATCTGGATCATTCGTTTTAGGGTCTCTTCATTGATTTATCTCGTCCGTCCGTTCGAAATGGCCTTTTCTATAAAATACCATTTCCTTCTCATTTTTGGGAGAGGTTGACATTTTATGTAATTACTATAGGCATTCATTTACTTAGTTTCACATATTTTGTTATAGGCATTTGATTAATATTGGCATTTGTTTTAGATATAGACATAGGCATTGGCAATAGTCATAGGCACATCAAATCCTTCAAATCTTGTTGTAGGGCTTAGGCATTTTAGATTGCTCAAGAAGACGAATCTAAGGGCAACATATTATCCAGCAAGTAAGGAGGTGTAACGAAGGTGAAGCATGGAAGATGGAGATTCTTGATAATATCGTTTCTTGTATTTTCATTTCATTTCCATTGTACTTCATTATTTCATTGGATTTTTAAGTTATTTGATCTAACAAGTTAACAAATCTGATTTTCCTTTGATTACACCAAATACTCTTCCCGATATTATAAAACTGCCCCTTTTCTTAATTTTCTTACTTTTATTATTTCAAGGAGAAAATTATGAAGTTTTCCCAATGTCAAGGTGGTTGAGACCATTAGAAATCCTTTTACTCATCACCTAGTTTATTTCTGACAAATTGTGACCATTCTATGTTATCATTAGGCTGATATGTACTATCGCTGAGAAAAGAAAATGCCTTTCTGATGATCTTGGTCTCCTCGATGTATTTCCTATACTGCTTCATTCATTTGGATAAGTTGGTAAGAATTTTCCTGAAAACCTCCTTCATTAGCGTAACCCATGTGTTCGGTGAGATCTGAGGGACTCACTCCAATTGTACATGTCTCTCTGATAAGTTTTTCTCCTAATTCATCAGTGAAATAATATATGTTTCTTTCCAATGAGGTTTCCATAGGTGTGACTCACGAGCTCAGTATGATTTAAAAACTTCACTCCAATTACCTTGCTCCTGCTGATAGGTTTTCATCGGTGAAACAATAGGCATCATCTTCCCAATTATGCACACCTTTTATCTTTGAGGTCTTCGATTGTTGTGACTTCATTCATCTCTTCTCGATATGCAAAAAATGTTTGAATTGAAGGGCTATGACTTGTTGATCAGAAATACCTACACATAATCTTCCCGATAAGGACCAGGTGCTTTTAAATCTCCTACTTAACAATGATCAAAGAGATGCTTATATGTCAAAATCCAAATTAATGGGATCATTGGTTAACATGGGTTGTGAAATGGATCTTGTCACACAAATTTCAACAATTTGTGTTGATCATGAAATCAAGGTGTGGATAATTTTTGTGGTACATGAGAGATAGGTGGGTGGAAGCCAATGAGAAATTTGAGATTTTGCAGTTCTAAGAGTGGCTCTGATTGGGGATGTATAACCCTTGTGGGTATAGTAAGAATCTAGGTCTCTAGGAAGCAGCCCAAGTGTCTTATTGATATGGTATAGAAATGGAAGTGAACTTAGGAATGGAGGGGGAATGGAATCCTATACTACTGTGCATGGAAGATAATTATTTTAGAAGGTTCTTTCAAGAATTTTCCATGCAATGGGAATTATCGACCTTCTCCTAGACTACTGTGGATGGAAGTTTAAGAAAAAAAATGTTTTAGGAATTGTCCATGCACTGGAAATTTCTTTTCTTCCCTTGTCATGTTTTGGAGGTAATATGAGTCTTCACTAGCCTTTCCAACAATGACAAATGGTCCTAACCATAGGGCTTCAAACTTCCCATGCTTTCCTTTGTCTTGGCTAATGATTCCAATTTATGGCTCAATTTTGGTAGTGTTTATTATCTATTTTTTTGTTGTCATAGACTTTGATACTTGGATGTTGACATTTTCGTGTTATTTCCTCAAAACCATAGATATTGGGCATAAGCTTATCCTTGTAACTTTTAAATGACATTAACATGCTATGGGAACTATTATGTTAATTTTACATGTGGATTAATAAATGTTACTTTACGATAGTTATAAATATGCAATTGTTGTGTGTGCTAATGTTGTCATGCAAATATAATTATAGCCTAAAAATTTGAGGAATATTCTTCCATCTGGTTGTTTTCCATAAAGGTCAAAAAGGTTATCATTCAAAGGTCAAAGGAGGGAAATTCATAGTTCAAATCAAAGATTTTAACTACCTTGTAAATGGTCATAATAGTTTGTTGAGCGAATATAGGAGTTATTGTTATGCTAGATCTGTGTTAAGGCAAACAGGCTTGACCAGATTTCATGCATGTATAACCTCGTCTCCACTTTTTATGCTTTCCATAGAGTGGCATCCTCCTAATCTATTTGAGTTGACCACATTGCTAGGTAGTTAGTTAGTAGTTTTTCCTTCTATAAACAAGACTCAGATGCTCCTTCTTAGAAGGTTGATTGATCTAATGTTGTACTCACATTCTTAGTTTTTCAGTAATACAATTATGTTGCTCTATTATAATCATGCTTTTCAATGAATAAAATGAAATTATAAGTTTGTTGCATCTAAGTTTGTCTTAAGGGATACCCATCCAAGGGGGCCCACTTGGTTAGAATTTCATTCTTTAGCTTAGTTATTACTTTTATGTTCATCAAATAGTTACAAATCCGGTAATTATCTATTCTTCCAGCCACTAGAATTCCATTATGTGATTGTTCCTACAACCAAAGCAAACATAGTGGTTTCCTGTCCATTTGCTCAGGTTTTTATTTTTGTCATGCACTTCAGCTTAGTGTAGTTGTTCGTTGATGTTCAGTACTTATGTTACTTCTTTCTAAGAAATTTACCATTATTTCTTTCTTAGTTGTAGGATGAATACAACTATTATGGATTCCTAGTGCACATACTATGCTGGCCCATTTCAATCTACGTTATTGGGTTGACAACTAAATGAACCTTCATGATGATTAAGATAGCTATTCAGATTAGATGTCCAATCTCTAAATCATAGCTTTAAGGGATTAGTTGTTAAGTCATTATAGGAGGCCAACATTGGCTCCTAGTATTCCACATGAGAACCATGTCATTTACTTCAAATTTTCTATTTCTAGCCCTTTTGTCATATAGGTATTTCATCTATAGTTGCTTCTTCATATTGTGTTATTGAGCTTGGTTCCTGACTTCATCAAGTTCCATTAACTCTTCCATCCTCTCCTCCATAGGTTCAAAAATGTCTCAATATTCTTACAAGATGAACTTACATAGTGGTAACAAGTTATGTAAAGGGAGCCTAGCTTAAGTCCCATACACAAGTTCAAAAGGTGATTTTCCAATGGCCTTCTTTATAGTGATTATGTTTGTCCACAAAGATAGTCTCAACTTGGAATCCCAAGCCTTTTTTCTATTATCCAAAATTATTTTTATGATCTTCAGGATGCTCTTGTTGTTGTATTCAGCTTGCCCATTTGCTTGTGGATGATATGGTGAAGAATATGAGATCACTATACCATAGGACTGGAAATACCTTAAATTCATCTGACCTAAAGAACATCCCATTATTAGTTATAATTCTTGTTGGAACTCTAAATTTGGTGATGATGTTTTCCAACAAAAAGTTTTTTACCACCTTACTAGTTGCTTGTTGAGTAGGTATAGCTTCCACCCTTTTTGTAAAGTATTCTATGGCCACAAATATCCATATGTGTCCTCCACTATATTTTTCTAGAATCTATCCTATGAAATCAATTCCCCATTGGTTGAATGGGGCCTCAATTTGTAGGGGTCTTAAAGGCAATGCCCCTTGATAATTAAATCTCCCAGAAATTTTTTAATGTGCTTCACATTTCCTAGTACAATCATAAGCATCATTGAAAACTCTAGGCCAATAGTATCCTGCCCTCAACACCTTATGTGCAGTAGTATTTGTAGAGAAATTCCCCCCACACACTCCTTCATGCATTTCCTTCAAAACATGTCTTGCTTGATTTTCATCTAACCATAACAACAAAACACCATATCTATTCTTCCAATAGAGGTCCCCTTTCATGAACACACATTTCAAAGCATATAATTTGAGTGTCCTTTTATTTTTATCATTAAATCCTTTAGGACATTTCATATGTTTAAGGAAATATGCAATATTAGTGTACCATGGTGTGTGCTCAATACTAGTAATCATGCTATCTTCATAATTCAAATTGTACACTTGAGTAGCTTCAATGTTTGTTTTAGCCATTAATTTGGATAATCCTTGTCCTCTTACAAGCTTGATGATTTGGAACTCAATGTCAAATTCTTGGATTTTATTTATCCATCTACACCTATGGCCTGTTACTTCATATTCTACAAACACATATTTTACTACAACATTAGGTACATAAGCTATCACTTTTTCTCCCACCAGATATGATCTAAATGCTTTGACAACTTTTACGAACTCATATGTCTGCTTTTCTACAATGTCATATTTTAACTCTGCATTTTTGAGGGATTTGTTGAAAAAAGAAATAGGTTGTTCATACCCCTCATGATTTTTCTGTAACATTACTGCTACAATTGTGTGATAGGACATAAATGAGAAGATTTGAAAAGGCTTACTAAAATTTGGGGACTTCAACACTAGGGTATCCTTAATTACTCTCTTGATGGATATGAATGCATCTAAGGCCTCAATAGTCTAGTGAATCTATGCACCCTTCTTTAACATCTTTGAAATTGGTTTCACTATCTCAAAAAAGTTTGATATAAATCTTCTCACAATATTGATATTCCCATAGAAGGACAGGATGGCTTTAACTATCTTAGGAATATTAATCTTGTTACTGACTTCCACCCTTTTTGGATCAATACTCACCACTTCTTTGGACACTATGTGCCATAGTAACTTTCCCTCTGTTACTACAAAATGACACTTTTTAGGATTCAAAGAAATGCCATATTCAATGGCTTTGATGAATTTTTTTCTAGATACTCAACATGATCCTCTACTTTCTTTGAATATGCAATTAAGTCATCTTGGTATACCACTATTATTACATTAATAAGATCAACAAATGCAACATACATAGCTCTCTGGAAAGTGTCTCCAGCATTTGTGAGTCACAATGGAGTTCTAACATATACATATGTTCCCCATGGTGTGGTAAGGGTTGTTTTGTACTGCTCTGATTCATTAACTTTCACCTAGTTATAGCCTCAAAATCCATCCATCATAGATAGTAGCTCACATCCAGTGACCCTCTGCAACATAGCCTCCATTTTTGGGAGTGGGTAATTATCCTTAAGAGAGGATATATTCAGGTTTTAGAAGTCTACATAGAGCCTTATATCTCAAATTTTCTTTCTAATAGGTACTAAATTAGAGACCCAAGATGAATGTTCGATACGATTGATGATACCCCCTTCCCTAAGCTTCATAAGTTCCTCATGAATTTTAGGTGTAAGGTAGGATTTATGGGTCTTTGTTTCTATCTAAAAGGTTTTGCATTTGGTTTCAATGGGATCTCATCTTGGAACAAATCTTCTCTATATGCTTTGAGATCATAATAAGACCATGCAAAGACATGCTTATACTTCCTTAATAATGCAATCAACATCTTCCTGATTGTTAGGCTTATCATTTTCCCAATGTAGACCTTTTTAGGGGTTAATTCAGTTCCAAGGATGACTTCTTCAACGTCTTCCCTTTTTACTGGTGTTTGTTTCATAAGGGATCAGTCATTCCATCTAAAACCCTCTCTAATGCCACAAGTCCTTTAGAATCTTATTAGTTTTGAGTTGAACAACTTCTTTTCCAAACACAGTTTGTTTGACATCTACTTCTTCCACAAATGCATTAAAATTAATTTCTTGGGCTTCATATTGATCAGTACAATGTAAGAACTTAATCAAATCAATATTATCATTAAAAACTTGACAACTATAGATGTTATCAGTGATTGCAAGTCTTTTTTTGAGATCAACTTGTGAAATTCCTGCTAGAGTGGCATCATCTCTCTTCAAAGCAACATTCACCAAGAAATCTTCCATTAAATTCTAAGACCTATAGACCATTCAATAGAGAAAGCCTCGAAACACTCTATGGTGTCCCATACAATGTTTCTATACTGCTTTAGCCTTTTGTTTGTTGTAGCACACTTTGATCTCACTTGTAAAATAACAAACTTAGAATCTCCAAGAATAGTCAGTAATTTAATTTTGTGTTTGACAGCCATGTTCAATCAGTGTATAAAATGGTCATGTCTATATTCGGCAATTAATTAAATATTTATTATTTAATTAAATTCTTCTAAAGTCCTCTACATATGATTAAATTTAATTAATTTAATTATATTGTTCATTCATCTTATTTCTCTTCCATAATTAAATAAATTTATTTTATTTAATTATTTTCATATGTCCTCTTAATTAATTAAATAAATACATTCTATTTATTTAAATTAATTATCACTGTTTGAATTTAAATTAAATCTTTTGATTTAATTAAGTTTAAATATTTCCCCTTTCTTCTATTTTAATTCTTTCTTCTAATTAATTAAATTTGCATTTAATTAATTTCATAAAAGTGATTTAATTAAATAAATCTTATTTAATTAAAAATATCTTATGATTTCTTTCTAAATCCAAAATTAGGTATTTTAACCTAATTGTGCAATCTTCTCATATCATAATTAAATATTTTATTTAATTATGAGATATTCTGCTTTTTTCAATAAAACTGATTAAAGCTCTTTTCTCACCACAAGTTTTCTTCTGCTTTTAAAAGCTTAATTAAATATTTTATTTAATTAAGAAAAGTGAATGTCCTCCACAAATAAATAATTGATTTTTTTTAATTAATTATTTATTAGCTTTTAATCTTTCTTTTATTCTTATCTTCCATTCTTTTTCCTCTTTCATAATAAAATAGAAAAATCTGTTTCTAGGGTTCTTCTATCTTATCCTTCAGTTTCATCTTTCTTCAACCGTTTGATCTGCCAGGAATTATCACAACCGTCAATCGAGACAGCCAATCAGAATCATTCAGAAAGCCCTATAAATACCTGTGTGAATCCAAACATTGGTAATAGGCAATTAAGTAGAGTTTATGCATTTAATTCATTTAGTATTCATAGCATCTTGTTTATTTCAAGTTTCTTAGCTAAAATCAACATCATAGCTTAATCATGCATTCATATCATAGCAAAATCTCATTCTTTAGGAAGACAGTTTGTTGAGCCTAGCCACTAATCTGAGAACACAAGGCTGGAATCTACAAAAACACTAAAGATAGAGGACGATAGGACGACAACGGGAACAGGATACTGAGTTTGCACATCTCTATTCCTTTTATATTTCTGTTTTTGTTATAATGTTCTATTGGTGTGTTTGAACTGGTTTTAATTCATTTATGCACTTAATTTTCATACACACATTAAATGGCGCCCACCGTGGGGCCTATGCCCCGATTTTAGACTTCTTTCTTGCAGGCTTTTCTTGCAGGTTTGCTTACAGGTTTTCTGGCATTCGGCAGCGCGTTTTGGAAGATTCGGGAAATTTTTATTTGCAGGTACTTCGGCGCATCTGGGCTCTGTTTCGGCGCATCTGGTCATTTCTACGGCGCATCTGGGAAACAGAGTGGCGCATCCGTCACTTTCTGCAGCGCATTTAGACATTTAGTTAGCGCATTTAGGACTTTCTTTAGCGCATTTAAAATTGTATCAGAAAATTAAACAAAAATCTCTGCATTTAGAATAGCGCATATAGTTTCTGTTTTCGCGCATCTGGGTAACAGAAGGGTGCATTTGTTTTCTGTTTTAGCGCATTTATGTAACAGAGTTGCGCTTCTGGTCTCTGTTTCTGCGCATTCGGGAGACAGAGCTTCACATCTGGAACTGTAACCGAGATTCTGAGTCTGACGCCTTCCGCAGATAGAATTTCTTTTATTTTATGTTGGGCTTAAAATGAATCAACCTAGGGTAGCCACCACACCTTTTATCATGCAGTTAAAACGAACCCCATGTCTATTGTGAAGCAACATCTTCACTTAGATTAAATCACATTTGATTTTGGCGCACATAAAATGAATCTGTCTACTCTTATTGACTGTGCTTGAAGGTGGTAGGTGATTATGCTCTCACCCTGTGCAAACTAGGTGATCAGAAAACCAGACCCACTTTTCCCTGTGTAACCCTGATTTGATAATCGAAGTATCCTCTCCCCTTGCGCACTTGTGCGATCCTGGGTGCAAGAGAAATGGTTATTGACTCTAGAAATTGGGCCTGCCTTAAGGGAAAAAGTACTCACCTTAAGGGACGACTCAAACCGGCAACGGAGCTAAGGCCAAGCTACCCCCGACCGGTATATAAATGTAAATCTTAAGGGAAAACCTAAGGTTGCTTGTGCGGATGTGTCATACGGACGGAGTTGTACTCCCATAAACCCTGTTGAGCTTAACCTCTTCAGGGCTGGAGTGCCACCTTAATGGTGATTAATCTCTTGCCCCATGTATGGCCACTCGAACGGGGGTCCCGAACTAAATACCATTATTTAGAAAGCCAAAACCTTCTATTTGCTAGTCCAGCACCGGTCGGTGTGAAGCCTTCCACACTTTCGCAGTCAATAGTAGAGGTGATCAGCTCGCCATGGGAGTTTCATGGGGGTTGGAAGCTTGGTTGGCCTGAGAAGAGAGTGCACTGTAAGGGGGAGCCCGTGCAGCCAAGCTTCTGGATTCACACGCTACTGATATGCGGTTGGGGAAACCCACGTGGAGTCTAGCGGATATTGTCCTGGCCTAACCTAGGTTGTGCTTGTCCTATTATGTGCTTGGTTACGAATCAACTTAAATCAGACTGTTTGCTGTGCTTTCCAAACATTAATTCAGATAATGGATCATCCAAGAACAAACATGACAAATTTCAGCTAAAAACTGGTCAAAACTGTCCTAGAAAAACTGCTTTAGCGCATCTAGGGGAAAACTGCAGCGCATTTAAGCTCTGTTCTAGCGCATCTGTGTTCTGTTTCGGCGCATTTAGGATTTTCTGCTGCGCATAGGTGCTCTGTTTCTGCGCATATGAGATTTTCTGCAGCGCACTTGACCATTGCTGTAGCGCATTTGGGAAACAGAATAGCGCTTTTAGGTTTTTTTTCACAGACCCGGCTTTCTAAAATTTTACTCCCATGTTAAGAAAGTGGAAATCAACCAAGTTCACCAAGAAATCAGTTTTCAATAGGATCAAGAAGCCCAAAACAAATTTCAGTTACAAGAAGACCTTAGATCGCAGAAAATTCCTGTATAAGAGTCGAGACGTCTTGCTCCATTATCGCACATTCCTCCATAGATACCAAGACTACATTAGAGGATTCACCGACGATTATGCTGTAGAACCTTTGGCTACCCAAGCTTATTATCAAAGATTAGCCTTATCTCAACGTCATAATTTGAATCATCCTCTTGAGTTTGAGAACATACCACAACCTTCAATTGAATATTCAATGCGTCCCAATCAGATCCTTCAGTGACCCTCGACCATATTCAAGGATTTCTTACATATGCCTATTTTTACGAGATCTCAACACAACAAAGCAGGAGAAACACCTCAAGAAGAGGGTGAACGAGGTAGTCCTCTTTTTAGTGTAAGTCGCAATCCCCTTTTCAGTAACAACAATATGGCTGACGGAGAGGAAAGTTCGATACTTAAGAGCAAAAACATGAACAAAACTCCTATAGATAGTGATGATGAACAAGACGACGAACTTGAACTTAGAGAGGCAGAACAAAATCCCAAGTTTCTTAAAGTCCTTGAAAAGATTATACAACGTGACAAAGAGAAATACTTTCTTTTTCTAGCAGATCAAGGAGCTAAATTGCCTAAAGACTTTGATACTGAGAAATTAAAAACCACCGAGGAAGAGCCATCCCCATCTGAATATGCCTCCTTAAAAAAAGAGTTTAGAGAGATGCAGGGAAAAATCCAAGAGTTACAAGGAGGAACCACAACCAAGAAGTACACTTTGGATGACATATGTCCTTATCCTTTTGATAGAAGTCTCAACATGATTCCATTTCCTAAACACTGTGAAATCCCCAAATTTGATCGTTATAATGGAAAATTAGACCCAGTTGACCATGTTAGAGACTTTCGAAACATGACATTGGAATTTGCCCACGAAGATACATATTTATTGCGATTATTTCCTCAAAGCCTTGGAGTCAACTCTATGGAATGGTTATCTAAGATTACACCTCCTATTCGAACATTTGAGGAACTGATGAATTTATTCATAAAACAATACGCCTACAACGTTCAACACCAGATCACCATGATTGATCTTTGCAAAGTTACGCAAAAACCTGGGGAATCTTTCACTACCTTTCTTCAAAGATGGAGGAGAATGTTCGCTAGGTACCCCCGTCATGTCCTTGAAAAGGAGAAAATGGTTACTTTCATCAATAGCCTCAACTCAGAAATGAGTTATCGTTTAAATCTGCACTGTCCACCTTCCTTTGAGAAACTGATTGAAGATGCCCTCACCATTGAAAGTGCTTTGGTCAAAAGGGGGACCATAAAACTTGATAGGGACAACCCTGCCTCATCTAACCATTACAACAATTAGGACAAGTCCAAGTTTTGGACCCGCAACAAGAATGTTGTAAATGATGGTGTTGTAGATGCAAATCATGTCACGACTAAGCCATTTATCCTAAACACTCCTCGTAACAATAATTACAACCATGTCAATTCAGTCGCAAATCAAGGAAACAACCATCCCCCTCCAACGAACTACAATCAAGGGACTGCCAACAACCAAAACCACTGGAACAACAACAACAACACTTCAGGGAATACCTCAAACACGAAACCACAACGCTTTCCATTCTTCTCCAATAGAAGAGCTTTTACTCCACTAGGACAATCCTTAGAATCGGCTTTCAAAGAAGTCATGGAAAAGAACGTCCTTATGTTACCCCCACAACGCAATTACAAACCTAATGTAAAACCTCCATCATGGAACGAAGCTTCTTTTTGCGACTACCATAGGTGCAGAGGTCATCATACAAACAACTGTCAAGGTTTGAAACACGCTATTCAAGATCTCATTGACAAGGGCATTATCACAGTAGAAGGACAACAAAAATCCAACGAAGATCACCAAGCGTTTCGAAATCCTCTACCAAATTATCAAAAGGGAGAATCTTCTGACAAAACTGTGAACCAAATTGATGATAATGTAATCCGTCACCTCTATACGGACGATGAGTGAGTCAACATCATAAAAATCAAAGAGAAAGTAGACAATGGACAAGTAAATGTCACAACAAGAGCACAAGCTAAGGTTGTTTTGAAAGGTACCTCTTCAAAATCCAATGAGACCTCTCCTCAACACCAATACGACTTAGTTAACCAACTTCGAAAAACTCCAGCTCAAATCTCCATTTTTGAACTTCTAAAGATTTCCCCGGCACATAGGGAGATTTTAGATAAAACCCTCGTTGAAACGACTGTATCTACAGATTTGGATGTGAATCGATTTCAAACCATGGTAGGACATTTGTCCTCCCCCACATGTCTTTCATTCTCTGACAAAGATGATGTTTCCCTAACTCATCCCCACAATTCATCATTATACTTAGAGGTCATGATCCACAAGTTCCGTGTCAAACGTGTTCTAATAGATGGAGAGGCTGGTCTAAACATATGTACTTTGAAGGTGATTCAAGCATTAGGATTTGCCGAAGACTCCATTGATCCTAGAAGGAAGATTACCATTAAAGCCTATGATGATGAGGAGAGAACGTCTAAAGGTCTAATCATGCTACCAATCAGAGTGGGACCTGTTATCAAAAACACCTTTTGCCAAGTTTTAGAGCGAGATCTTGCATACAATATCTTGTTAGGTCGTCCTTGGATCCATGAGATGCAAGCTGTTCCGTCCACTTACCACCAATGTCTTAAGTTTCCGTATGATGGACAGGAAATTACTATACCAGCTGATAACTCAAACGCCCAAACTTGTGCCAATGTCAAAGCTCATCAAGATACTTTGGTTCTGAATAATCGAGAAGCACTTGCTGATACTTCTTCTCAACATGCTACACACATCAGTCAGTTAACTAAAAGCTTTGACAAGAAACTACAGTTCAAGGAAAGTGGAGTTGGGGAATATTCCCTTTGTCTTGCTAATCTACCTACATCTCCTCGATCACATGGGAAACCTTCTGTTACACCACAACAGATATCAGCAGCATCAACATCAGCACAAGTACAAACAGAGCCCACTACCAAGTTCAATGGACAATTTATCAAAGAAAAATTTCCCATGGGAGATCCTGAGGATACATCAATTCTGGATTGGCTCTATAAAGACGAAGAGGATGCAATTCTAAACGTCACCTTACCAACAGAACAATATGGGAAAGGATATTCTATCATGCAAAAGATGGGATATGATAATGGTCCTCTTGGAAAGAGAAAAGAAGGCGTAGTTGAGCCTATCCATCTTCCAAGACTTGCGGCATATGATAAAACTGGAATAGGCTATGAGGCTACCCAATCTAAACAATCCCAAGGTAATGTTTTTACACTGCAAAAAGGTTCCGATAAGAATGAAACATGTTTGGTATCAGTCCTGAATTACATTGCAAATAACTCTGACACAGATTCTGCTGAATATGAATGGGATACCATCCATGATAACAAATTTTGGAGAGACAAAGAGGTAGATTTCATACATAAGTATACGCCCACTTTGATCAAAGGAGAAGGTTCAAGATCCCAACCACAAGAATCTGAACCACAAAGCAACTATGAGTCTAGTGATACTGAGTCGTATTTTAACGAACAAGATTATCAGGAGAATAGTCCCATCATTGACCTATCTCATACCTCGGATCCTACTGATAACTCTGTCTTGACCCTAACCATCACCAATTTTACACAACCAGACGATGTCCTACCATTAATCCATCCTGATCTCATTGACTGGGATCTTATCGAACCTATGGATATACCTATTTTTCCAAATGACGAAGCTATCATAAACTTCCTTTCCGTCGAAGATGTAAATAATTGTTCCACTAGCGATTTTCGGTATGAAGTCTGTAATCAGGAGAGTGTCAAGTCTCCTAGCTGCAAAAATGAAAATAAAGATAAACGGTCTAGTGGTGAAAACCAGAATCTGGCAGTACTAGATCAAGCAAAAGACAAAATAAAGAGCATATCGGATGGTGAAAACCTTTTTGAGGCACCATCTGATGGGACTCTTGACACTCTCCCAGAGCATTATCATGAGCGATCATCCATCTTGACTGAGCCTACAAAGGAAATCGCGTTACAATTACAGATAATCCAAAGATCTGGATAAATTTAGATCAATGGCAATTTAAAAGAAATCCCAAAGTTCATAAAGATTTTCTCAAGGAAAATCAAGTCAATTTTGTATGGTCATTATGCAGATATGCATGTAATCTGATCTCATTATGCATCATTTATCTATCAATCGGGGAGCCAAACGGTAAACAAAACTGCGGAAAGATGAATCCTCATGTATTGCTGTGGTTAAAGAGAACTCAGAAGCTCCTACGTCGGGTTTTATAAGATCAATTGGTATGCCTAATGGATTTCCAATATCATTACCAGTAGCAAAACCAGACAAACGTGTAAGAGTATACACTAATTTCAGAGATCTTAACAAAGCTTGCCCAAAGGATGACTTTCCGCTTCCAAGTATCGACACTATAGTTGATCTAACAGCAGGCCATGCCATGTACTCATTAATGGATGGTTTCTCGGGTTACAACCAAATCAAGATTGCACCAGAAGACCAAGAGAAAACAACTTTCACTTGTCTGTGGTGAACATATTGTCGGAATGTCATGCCTTCCGGCTTGAAAAGATGCTAGAGCTACTTATCAAGAGTTATGACTATGATCTTTCGTGACATGATGCACATTCATGGAAGGTTATGTAGATAACATATTGGAAAAATCACATACCACCGGAGAAGGACACTTGGAGATTACTATCTAAATATTCCACCCAGTTGGAGAAATTGAAAGTTCGGCAAACCCTAAGAGAAATGTGTTTTTGGGGTCACATCGGGAAAACTGTTAGGATATATTGTTTCAGAAAAGGGAATTGAAGTAGATCATGCTAAAGTTCGCGCAATCATGGAGATGCCTCCCCCAAAGAACATTAGTCAGTTGAGATCCTTACAAGGGCGACTCCAGTCTATCCGCAGATTCATTGCACAATTAGCTGACAAAAGTCTACCATTCACACATCTCCTACATAAGAATGTTCCTTTTAGATGGGATGATAAATGTGAAATGGCATTTCAACAAATCAAGCAGTACCTGATGAATCCACGAGTTCTTGTACCACCAAATCCAGACAAACCATTGATTCTGTATATTGCTGCAACCGAGACATCTTTGGGAGCATTATTAGCACAAGAAGACCATGAAGGGAAAGAACGGGCAATTTACTACATCAGCAGAACATTGACAAGTCATGAGCTTAGTTACACTTTCATTGAGAAGGCTTGTTTGGCGGTCGTCTTTGCTTCCCAGAAATTCTGACATTACATGCTAACTCATACAATTAAGCTTGTTTCCAAAATTGATCCACTCAAGTATCTACTAAGTAAAGCATCACTAACAGGAAGGTTAGCAAAATGGATCATGATTTTGAGTGAGTTCGACATTCACTATGTTGATTGCAAAGCAATCAAAGGACAAGTTATCGCGGATCAACTAGCAGACGCTCCTCTCCAAACAGAGCACCCTTTACACATTGAATTTCCAGATGCTGATGTCTTCACAGCAGACTTTAAGCAGCCATGGTCCTTATACTTTGATGGTTCTTTTACTCAACATGGCTCGGGGGCAGGCATTCTCTTCATCACCCCTCAAGGGCATACCATTCCTAGGTCCTATAGGTTAATGTTTCCATGCACCAATAACATAGCCGAATATGAAGCACTGATCACTGGACTAAAAATAGCATTGGAATGGAGGATTACCGAGCTACAAGTTTATGGTGACTCACAACTAGTCATTAATCAAATCAATGATGACTATCAGACTAAAGATGACAAGTTGTTACCATACAAGAAGATGATTGATGACTTCAAGAAGTATTTTGTGGACATTCAGTTCACACAAATTCTGAGGATTGACAACAAGCGTGGCCTTTGCGGCTCTGATATTACCTCGTCATTTTAACTCGAGGACAAACAGGACACAGCTATGAATTCTGGTGGAACAATTATTTACACCTGGCACGAAAATGATTATCACATACCTAGTAAGGATCCAGATTACTGGGCATGGCAAGATTTATGCATACCTAAAAGATGATATATTACCACCTGACTTGTCCCGCAACCAAAAACGTAACTTTATCTGACAATCCTCTCGATATACCCTTATCGCTGATACCCTTTATTGACGTGGTCTTGATGGTACTTTACTTCGATGTCTTGAACGTGACGAATCCGACAAAGCTTTACAAGAAGTTCATGGGGGCATTTGTGGTACTCATTCGAGTGGACTAACCTTATCCAAAAAATTGATTAGAATGGGTTACTACTGGCCTACAATGGAAAGGGAATCATTTACCTTTGCTAAAACATGCTCAAAATGTCAGATTCATGGGAAACTTATTCATGCTCCTGCACAAGAACTTCATTCGTTTACACCCACCTGGCCATTCTCTCAATGGGGGTTAGATCTAGTGGGCAAAATTCATCCTTCTTCTTCAAATGGGCATAAGTTCATCATCACAGCAACAAAATATTTCACTAAGTGGATTGAGGCAGTACCTCTCTCTAAAGTCACTAGAAAATAGATCTCATCCTTCATTCTCAACTACATTATTTGTCGATATGGTATTCCTAATGCCATTATTACAGATAATGGTCGACCATTCAAAAATCAGGATGTTGATGAACTTTGTGAAAGATTCCATATTCAGCACAGATATTCCACGCCTTACTATCCTCAAGGGAATGGC
>VDFB02360013.1:0-28556 GCA_007258455.2 Sequoia sempervirens
TATATATTAAAACCATTCAGTTGCCAATCATATACATATATATATTTCAAATGTATATACGTATATTAATATATACATATGTATGTTTACATTATCCAACATGTACATGTATGTATATATATGTGTGTGTGTGTGTGTGTGTGTGTGTGTGTGCGTGTCCAACCGATTTACCATATATATGGGGTATCTATATATGCATATACATAAGTATTTCTACCTATGTGTGCACATACACATATATGCTCATATACACGAGTTATCGCATATATACATATATACATTTAATGTATATACTTATAGATTAACATATATATCAAATACGTGAAGAAGAACATTTACCCAAAACAAAAACTCGGTCTCTTTAATTCAACCAAAGAAACAACCAAAGGAAATTAAAGGCCAATAAACAAACATTTCAATTATCCCAAAAATTATGACTAAAGTTTTATTTACCGAATCCCAAACTAACTTGACTTAACTTGACCAAATTAGGATGTGAGTGTGTGATAGAACAAGTAGGTCCATTAAGGGTTACCAAACCAAATTCCTCTCCTGGGTGATATTCTCCCTCTCCTCACTGAAGGACTCGATTCTTTCCTGCATCCAACTTAGTGCATCATAAAGGAGTTAGCCGATCACATGAAAATTTTATCCATCATTTGCATCATTAAAGCATTAAAAAACAATAACATCATAATGCATATTTATGTATTTCATTTACACATTAAACATATTAAAGTCATGATTTTGCATTTAATATCATATTACTCATAAAGGTAAAAGTAATCCGGTAATTCAAAAACGGTGTGTACCATCTAACATGAGACCATAGCATGGATTTACCAGGAAAATTTGTAGGTGCATAAATATTGGTAAAGAGGATAATTTCCCCATAGTCCAAACTTGAGGCAACAAGAGAAAGGGAGTGTTTGCAAGAAACCCACCAAATAGGATTCCACAAACAAGCAACTCCACCTGAGCTCCCTTGAGCACCCACACACTAACATTGACCTCCCACCCAAATCTCAGAGGCCAAATTTAACATACCTTCAACATACAACTTTGTTTTTGTAATAAAAGGGTAAAAATTTATTCAATTAGAGAGTACCAAGAATACAAAAAGAAAGAAACCACAAGGTCAAATCCCCAAAAGTCAATCTAGCCACCAAGAACCAAAGAACGCCAATCCAACCCAACCCACTTAAGGGCCCTACATATCCTCATGAATCAATAGTCAACTTATGAGCATAGTCGTTGGGAAGTTGCTCCCAATTATCCTTCCTCCAGTCACCCCTAAACTCATAAGCCCATTTAGATAGCCCATCCACCACATTGTTCCATTTCCTAGGAATATGAACAAAAGATATCATCTCAAGCGACCTGCAAAGCTGATGAATCTACCTCACAACCGAAGACAATTGCCAATTCACACCATTAATATTGTTTATTTATCAACTTAATCACAACCTGTGAATCAGATTCACAAATAATTTTGCTCCATCCAAGCGCACAAGCCTTTTCAAAGGCAACAAGAATAGCTAGAGCCTCCATGAGATTATTGGTCTGGAAGCCTTGAAACCTGAAAAAGAAAAAAATGACAGTCCCATAACTATCTCTCCCCACACCTCCAATACCATCATAACCTAGATTTCCCTTGGAAGAGTCATCAGTATTAATTTTCAAAATCCCAACAAGAGGTGGACACCATCAACCTTCTCTTTGAATTTTCCTACTAGGATGCCTCCTCCCAAGGGAACAAGTCCTCCTAACACTAAGTCCATTCAGACCCAAACCCAACAACACCCCAGCCTCATTAGCACCTTCAATAGACAACTTAATCTCCTGGAGGAAAATAATATCAAGAGAATGAGAATGAATCACCTCAAAAATTGCTTCTTGTCTAGGGATGCTCTTCATACCCCTTAAATTCCATGAAACAACAATGTTTTTGAGAATGAGCAAAGTAGGAATCAATGGCTTTCACTAAGCCCGATTTCACTAGAGTTTCACCAGTCATCTTTACCTTTTTCCAGATCCTTCTTCCGGCCAACCTTAAGAGGCTTCTCAGGAGCCCCTATTTTAAGGATCTTCAGCTATAGGCCCAAAGTTGGCAAAATTGCTTTCCTTTTCCCAGAATCAGCAAGCCCCCCCTCCCCCCATGAAGTATGCCCCAAACTAGGCTAAACAACCCCATCTTTTCCCTTTGAAATCTTACCACCCCCAACATCCAAGAGTCAAAGAGAGGCAAATCAAAGTCCATTTGAGCTTCTTGACCCCCAAGCTAAGATGAGATGAAGTTAACCACTTCATTAGTAACTGAAGGAGCCTCACCCCTAGGTCCCTCTACCGACTACATTATCATCCAACACATCAAATCTATTATAAGTCTCATCTTCTTGTTTGTCTCTAAGAGTCTTCTTTTGACCTTTGCCTTTACTATGAGTCTTTATATGAATAAAACCTTCCTTATTCGCCATCACCCCCGACATTGGAGCTTTCCCTTTATCCCCCTTCGGCTCAGGAATAGACAAGGCAATACCTGTACCTTTTGCATGGATGACTAGGACACTCCCACTGCAAGCGGCCATACTCATAGCATATCCAATAGCAGAAAGGCAAGCCCTCATAGTCCAACTGTTGAGTCCAAGAGGAAGACCCTATACAAATTTCCACAGAGTATGGCAACGAATTATTCAAATCAATTTCAACACAAACTTGGGCAAAATAAATTACCTTTTTATTCAAAGTTTGCTGAGAAGGTCCAACAGGTTTTCCAAGCAGAAGAGCAACCATCTGCAAGATATCACTTCTCCAAAACTCCAGAGGCAAGCGTGGGATATGCCAAGCGGGGACCCTGGGGGAACTCCTCCTGAGTTGAAACACAGGTGAGGCGGGGCAGGTTGGACATGAGCTCAGAAGCATGGCTATATGGGAGGTTGTCTGGTGTGTATTATGGCATGGACAGGCATTCCGTTCAGTAGGTTCGTCGCCGCGCAGGCAGGACGGCGGACGCTTCCGTCGACCCTCGGACCCCGGATCACCAAAACTAGGTGATGTAAGAGATCTCAACATCCGTGCCAGCCGAACCCTCACCAGATTTAGCCATATTCGAGCAAGTTAAACCACCTTCAAGAAGAGACAAAGCAAGATCCAACTGACCCAAGGGCTCACAAAGCTCCGTGCATGGAAAAGACCGAACCCCCCAACAAGGGAGGTCTTCAAATTAATTAAAACCACAAAACAATTACCTAAGTGGCAACAATTAGCAGAAAGTAGAAGCCCACACCACCAAACTGGGAGCAACTCACCACAAATAAAGTGTTTCACAAAAGGCACACAACAAAAAGAGAAGCTGACAAAGAAGAAAATTTGTAGCCACCAAGCTATGACTCAACACTGCAGGTAATTGCCCCCCCATGTAGCCCCAAACACTGCCAAACAAGCTTCCAAGCCTATGGCTAGGGTATAGAAACCCTAGCTCATGCGCAAGCCAGTTCGCAGCCAAGAAACACAACCATCCACCTAGTTTGCATTATCTATTTTAATGTTGTTATGAATTCACAAACTAACCATCATTTTTATTTAATAAAATGCATAATTAATTCTTATAATTTTTTTAAAGTACTAACATAAAGAGGTCATGACAAGATTTATGGTACCCTTTAAGGTCTTAGAGAAAATCAACCCCATTGCCTATAGGCTTACTTTACTAACTGAGCATGATCCATAATGTAGTTTGTGTCACTTCTAAAAATATATATAATAAATTTGGCGTATACTTAAATGAGATTTATTAAAAGTTTTCAAACCACTCCATCAGAAGTCGAGGAAACTTTATAAGATTTATGACTTCCCTTTTTGAAGTTTAAAAAACAAAATTAATACCATTTGTACAAACATCTGGGATTCATTAGTTACTAACCAAAATGATTTGCATATTCAGATTTTCTTTTCTTTCATAACTAAATAAAAGACAAGCATGCTACTTGATATTAATTTGCAAAATTTTGTCATATTTTTGAAATTATTTACTCAAATCTATATTGGAGAAAACTCTATTAGATTCAAGTGAATGAAAATAATAACAAATGAATTGAGACACCCGTAAAGACCTGCTGCCCATTTGATAATAATTTTAACTTTGGTTACATGCTCTATGGACATTCCATGTGATGCTACAAATTTCGAAAGGTTCATGTTCTCCATTTTGAAAGCCTTGAGGAAAAAATCTGTTGAATAGGATCAAGCAATATCTGTAAAAATTGCATAATGAAGAAATCAAAACCATGTACCATAAATAGGACATTTTCCTGTATCTTGAACAAACATGATGCAATTTTAGCATACAATTTCTTTGACTATCTCTGTTTCCACTGCACTTGACCGAGGAAAGTTAAGTGCATGCACTTGTCATTTAGTGGAGACATTTCCTTCATGTACATTAATAGATTTGGATTATCAATTAAGTGACCATGAAATTATTATTTTTTTGCAGAAACTGAAATTAATCACCCACATGACCTCCGCCAAAAGACTATTCTACAAAGCAGTTAGAAATTCAGTTTAACTGTTTTTGCATAAGAAACTTTTCTACTATTTGGACCAAGATCATTGACATTTGGCTACACTTCAAAAATGGATGTGATCAAGTATTTGTCAATATGCAACACAACTGTTTTTCAATAACCATGTTATTGACAGAGATAAAAGCTAGCAATACATATTTTGCAGCTAAATTCAGAGGTTCATATTGCATCCATTTTGACCACAAGATTATGTTGTTATAACCACCAAAGAATAATATGATGAAGGGGAAGATGGATCCACAAATAAAAGCACCTGTGAATCAACTAAAAAAAAATACAATTCAACAACCAAAATCAAAATTGAATAACCACAATTCCTCCCAAGGCTTTTCATATATCCTCTTTGCTTCCTGTTTACATATGATAAGACATATTGAAAAAACAAACCACAATGAAAGGCCTAATACAAGCCTCCAAGATGGTATGATGATATCACTGGCTCATAATGTACAATCTCAACATGAAAAGGGATCTTCCCAGGCGGTCATAGTTCCTGATAAGAAAGATCTAACATGTATGGCAATGCTCCCATTAGCTATGAGGATGGTTTTGCAGAACATATTCTGAGCCCAATATAGAATGCCTACATCACAAGCATACAAATGATAAAATGCAGCATTATTCAAATTTCAACTTCCATTTAAATGAACTGTGAAGCGCTTTAATAATACTCTGGATGCAATGAGTTATATTTGAAATGGTATTGGAGAATCAGAACAATGGTTGCAATTGATACACTAGGGGTGATGTTTACATAGGGCATATTGGATGTGCAGGCAAAAGAACTAGACCAAAAGAAGATATCAAATTCATAGAGGCATTAAAGTAGAGAGAGTTTTGTTTGTGATTAGAGTGAGGTGCTTGTCATAAATAGTCATAGCAAACATTAGGTATTTTCAGTTTCTATTCCTTCGGCCCTTTGAATATGATGTCTACAATAGAAAAATCGATTCCTCATGGCATGTTTCATGTTACCACCTTGTTTCAAACAAAATCAGGATCGAATTTTATACAAATGTCCCAGGAACACAAATAGATTTTTGTCAGAAATAAATATGAAGCAATGACAGTAATCAAATTTCTGATGAAAAATCCAAGATTAAAAATACAAGCATAACCCAAACTATAGGGACAAGAGAGTAGAGAATATAATGAGTGAATACCAACAAATGTGTGTTTTAGCAAGTGAAAGAAAGTTTTGCAGTAATGTAACATACCAGCAAACATCTTGAGAAGACAAAATTCCAGCCTCAAAGAATAACCTCATATAGAAAGGCAACTGCAGCTGCCAAGATATTAAGCTTCTTGTGCAGTATACATCACCGATTAAAAAGAATCAAAGACCAACCATATTTATCCAAGGATAAGCATTCCCATCCTTTTGAAGCATGGACATCAAAGCAACCTGACATAATAAGATGATTAACAGCAAGAGTATCAACTTTAAGTACAAAATACACTGAGAAATAACATTACAGCTTCTCTACTCCTGTAAAGAGCACAAAAAGGGGATGGGTATATATGTTGTAAAGGATCAGATAATGTCAACGGAGTGCTAGAAATAAAATTCTATATCAAGGAAAGTATATTTTAAGTATTCACCTCTCCTTTACTACGGAAATACTGCTGCAGATCTTCATCAGAAATAACTTCATCTGATTTAAACACATGCAGATCTAGCAGAGCACTATAATGACCATCTTCAATTTGTTTCTCATCTGCCTACACGTGCAACACAAATATGAGAAAATTCAAACTGAATTTAACAGGCAAGCAACAAATTATACTTTAAAGGTACCAGAATAACCAAAAACAATCTGTCTCTTGGAAAATTGAGCATAATCAATGTCCATAAAGTTAAACAGCCCAACAAGATGAAATTTCCATCTTCTATGAGAAGGGTAGGCTCCAACAGCTGATCAGATTTGGTTTTGTTTTTTAGTGTAGGTTTTATTAACATGTAGAAATATGCAAACAATTAGTAAAGTATTAAAATGCTTCAACTCTTACAAAACATATAAATCACACACGTATTTAGCAGAATTCAAAGATACAAGACCCTAAAACTAAAAGCAACCAAAATTCCTCAAACTGGGAGCATATACTGGACTGTGCTAACATAAGAGAACTCAGAATAACAGTCATTAACACAACTTGCAGTATAAAACAAGTTTAGGGCATTAGATCTCTAGACGAATGCAAGGTACAAAAAAATATAAGTTTACCGGTTCTCAAATAACTCGAGAGAAAAATAAATTTTAATGTTCCTTGGCCTGGGGTGATTACCCTATTTTTAGGACTCACCAGCTTCAACGTCTCCACTATGATCTCTAACCAAACAGGTTAGAGACAACATATTGTAGCTTGATTTCCTGCTGTAACTTGTTCATATCCTGTTTTCAATCAGTTATTTCCACCCTACTTTCTGTATGTATTGGAACAATCTACTCATCAGGTTGAACATCCTACAGATCTTGATTCAAGCATGGTTTAGACATTAGTGGAAATATAATTGTTGTGTACTGGTTGAAGCATACTTCAAATCACCACAAATTCTTGTTGTTCAAACTTCAAACTTTCACGATGCAAAAGATGAACAGTTGCCTATGCAAGTCAAGTGATTAATTAGGCAAGAAATTTGATAAGGTTTTACATGCTTAATCTCTGCAATGAACAGGACTATTTTTCACTAGGGATGAATAATCATGACTTGAGACCAGATTCCCTTCAATTGTGTCTTCAGTTCATTAGCCTCTACTATGTTTTGCTGATAAAGCCTGTTGGCGTTTCAATTCACACCTCTGGAATGCGAATTAGAAATGGACAGCTATGCACAGATAAACTGCTCTTCAAATTACAAGGGGAAGCTCCCTCTTCACTGATGATGCTTAAAGAAAGTAAACTAAACTATTTGCCAATCTTTTTGTGTAGTGTCCTACAGTGTTCTCAGTTAAATCACACCAAGTTTAAGCACTAAATTTTTTCAATTCACCAACTGTTCCTTTCAGGCATTTCGTCAAACAGTTTGAGCTGACTTGTTGGTTTACCATATAATCAGTTTGTTTCAACTGAGTTTAATTGCTATGACAATTCAGTTATGAGAAGATTTCATAAATTCCTTCATTAATCTTCAATATCTCATACACAACATAATAGTATCAATTTATCAAGAAGTACATTCATTCCTTGACTGAATACATTCAGCTTAATACCACAAAGACTGTGAATGAAAGAGATAAAAAAAATGTGTAATGCCTTCTGACCTTAATTACAGCAGAATGAACACTCAGCAGCAAGCTGTCTGTACCCAGCTTCTGGAAAGATTATAATCACAGCCTTAATAACTCTCGTCCCCTGTTTCATGCCACGAAGCATGCCTTTATTTCTTTTCCTTGATGACTCAGCTGTATGAGTGCTACCTTGTGCTGCGTTGAATATTCAAACCACTTAATATTGGAGTTAAGCGGTGGATGTTAAAAGACACATTTACCATACTAAATCTTCAACTCGGTTGACAAAGATTATTAATCAGCTAACAATCTTGATGTAGCGGTAGTATGAAAAGAGAGCTCCCGTTAAAGCATTCAACTTTCCGAGTCCACTTCATAGACCAACGATTTCTTCCCATTAAGATTCACAATATTTCATTCTACCACAAGCCTCCAAAAAGCCGACTGAGTCTTCAATATTTTTTTAAAAACCGATTCTTCTCAAGAAAACGAAACCTCTATAGATTTTCAGACTTCGAACCTCCTTATTGTTGCGTCAAATCTGGTATTGAACTGCGGATAGATTGAAGTTCTAGTTTTTTCCGACTCTTATTTCTCCTGTAGCTTCCCTGACAGTGACGACCACGAAGCTTTAAACTCCTTTGGTAGCTATTCTCACGACTCTTAATTCTGCTTCAAAATTGACACGGAGGTTTCTACAGGATGTTACAACAATAGACTCCCGTCAAACACAGCACTTCAATATTTTAACCGATACTTCCAACCTCACGACTATTCACCCGACAGCGGTTCAACTTCCAAGTTCGGCATCTTAATATTTCTTTTCACCGACAAGATTTGAATAGACTTTCCAATTCTCATTTGCATGACAAAGAGAATTAATAAATGGCGACTCCTGTCTGAGCCACTATTCTTCAATCCACTGTTCGCTTGATATTTTGGCAGTTACTATAAAGAATGCGACTTCCTTATACCTTTTAATCAATCCCAATCGGGTTCCCTTTAAACTCAAACAATGGTCTTTAGGAAATTGCGAAGACCTCTTTGAATGACACGATAGCTTAAAGAATTAACTACGGCAGCTATAGACCTCCGTCAATTTTCCAATCAGGCGCTGAAAACAATAGATTGCGATTATGGTAATATCCGTCTCTCCAAATATGCAATTCGATGGGACTTAGACTGTCGAGCCTCTCCCAGAAAATTATTCTTAAATTGATTTCGAATACCTGAATTTCCCATACTCCATCGGCATGCCCAAAATTATAAACTTCAGGCATCTCCTTACAAATAATCTCCTTCCCATACACTATTTGCAATTGCCTTCAATAGGTGATATCGGCCCCTTCAGGACATATCCGATAGGAATTCTGAAGATATCGGATATCTATATTATAATCCTGTAATTAACATGCTTAATTGAACTAATAACACCTTCGAAGTATTGGCGGCTGAATAGAAAATTCCAATCTCTCTCGTTTCTTATTTGAATACTTAACTTCCCTTATTATTTTCTTCTTTGGCTCGAGCCATCTTGCTCAGCTCTGTACTATGAAGTCTGCCTTAGTACAAAACATCACAAATTCCACGAACTCCAAACTTTTAAATCAACTGCAAAATCTGAGTGATTTTGCTAGTACAAGAATTGGGTTTTCGTCTAATTCTGAGAACATGAGGGTTTTCGTCCCCAAGCAAGCTCTTGAAAACCAAGTTTCCAAATTCAGAAAATATCCAAGCCTCCTACAAAATGCTCACTCAACACTTTTATTCTTTTCAATTCTCCTCAAATGACTTCTTGAATTCTCATTTTTTCTCCTTTTCCACTTTTAATTTTATCTTTTGAGAACTCATCAAAAAGTAACTTAATTAATCTAATTTAACTTGTCTAATATTTAAGTTACTTTCGAACCATTAATTTAAATTGTCATTTTTAATTTGACATTTTTTCGACAACTTAAATTAATTATTCAATTTCATGCTGACATAAAAACCTGGGACATTACATTTTATTCTCAGCTAAGAGCACAAGGTTATAAAACTCTTCTCGTTGTAGCTGAAGTTTTCTCTTTTCCAAAATTTCAACTACAACTAGGCCTACTCTAATGAGGCTTCTAGCAACTCAAGTAAACTCAAAGCTTGAGAGTTATAAGTAAACAAGGAATGATTCAACACAAAAACTCACATAAACTCTCTTCAAACACACACCCAAAGACTTATTGTACTTTTAGATGCAAACTAAAATAAAGATTATATGGGCGTAAAGATTTTCTTTCTCCGAGCTTCTGGCTTTCGCGATTAAATTTCTAAGATAGCGGTTGTAGCAGCCAAAAGGCTTATAATTCGCGAATCAAATCGAATACACTTATCACAAATTACACATAAAATTTGAACAATGATTTACGCTAAAAAGCCGGACATACGGCTTGTCTTACACAAAGTGAGACCGTAATGTCCCACTGCTTTAGGATGCTTCGGTGTAAGAATCGCTATGTTTCAATTGATAAATGGGTTAGCGGTGCCCACTTTCAACTTCGGTGACAGATTGGAGTCTTGAAAGACAATCGATAAGTCTTCACACTTAAAGAATCTTGACAATCAATCATTCCAGAAATCATCGGCGCAATTTTCATTATAGTTACTTTCTGTGCTTAATAATTGCTGGCATCATTCGGTATGTGTATCCTGGTCTCACACATCTGCTTATTACATATGCATATGCATGCCACACCACATATATATATATATGTATGTAGATATGGAATAATATGGTACTTACACTTCAAGCCTACAAATATATCTATACCTGTAAATACTATACATATTTTAGATGGTGTTTATATATATAAATATATATATATATAGTACTACACTTAAATATCTTTGAATGGTAACACTAAAATGTTACCTATATAAACCCATAAATAATAACATACTATCTATATTTACATATTCGTTTTAATATCATCTGTAACTATATACTTACTGCTTATTATATTCACTTATTCACTTATTGCATGTTATCTTCATAAAAATGGAATTATTTACTATCTATATTTATATACTCATCTACACATTATTTATACTTATTACTTATTTACTATTGAAGGCAAGAATGACAAATATGCCAACCATGATAGATACTTCTCTTTATTTTATTTATCTTCATTTTCAGATTTATATCTGTAACATATATACTCTGCTGGTGAATTCTTTTCCTAAAAAGCTTCCCCTTGTAATTCCAATAATTCTTCATTGATGCCTTCCTTCTTTCCATAGAATCTGATTTTATATCCCCCCACTTGGAGAGGGTTGTGATTTCTTAGGAGTAGTGAACTCTAAAATCTCCTTGCTTTTACAAATAGACTTGCCAACTCACAAGCTTTATTTCTAAAACTAAAACAGGTCAACTAACTAACAACCTGCAAAAACAAAAAACAGGCAAAGTTCCAACTATTACAACTTGAGTTTTCCTCTTTCTCAAGGAATAGATAAGCGTGAGACAGGAATAGCAAGAAAACTCGAAAAAGGCATCCAGTTAACTGTTGTTTTTTAGTTCTATTCTTGGAGATCTTCACTGCCCCAAAAAGGTGCTGATTTTTCCCCAAAAAGCAGATTGCCAGAAAAAGCTGAGGTCTAGGATTTGTAGGCAATCACGTTCTAAAGAGATCTAGCTCGTTAGATTCTAAAAAAGTTGAGAGCTTCCTAAAAAAGCACCGAAAAAGCGGACTTTTGGAAATATAAAATTTTACAATCTTCAAGAGGAACAAAAAGCAAATGGACCCAGATTGATGAAAACTAAAAAAGCTGACCACCTATTTCTAAAATGTGATGCCCTAGAAGAGTGGATCACGAAAAAGTGTGCCTCTGCACATTCCAATCCCAATTCCATGAAGAAAATTGAAAAAGCACCCCATTTTGACCTTCAAATCTTGATATGAAGAAAATTCTCTATTTCCTCCTCTGGATGCCAACCTGCAAAAGATGTGAATAATGGATGCAAAAGCCTTCTTAAATAGATGTTGAGGATGAAAAAGCGCTTTATTCTCCAGCTTTAAATCTTTGAAGCCAATCCAGAAGCAGATACATCGTATGTGGACACCTTTCGAACGATGAATGATAAAATTTTGAAAAATTCTCTAAGGCATTGAACCTTGGGCGCCTTTACTCTTCAAAGTTAGAATATTTTTCAGGATTTTCAACTTTGCTTGTCTTACAAACCTCAATTTGATCTTCATTTCCGAATGTTTGGTAGTCCCTCTGAGAAATTTGGTACGGTGATCCATTTTGAAAGCCCATAAAGAATTGAGAAAAAGATCGCCATAGGGGACATGAGATCATGAAAAGAATATTTGGGGGAATAGCTTGAAGACTTACATATGAATCGAGTTAGCCATTATTTTATGTTCTTTAATTTTTTAATGTTCTCTATTCTTCAGGTGAATTTCCTGTTGAATTCACAATTTCGACTGTTCAGGAGGTCCGATGAACAAGATGCTGGATTTATTGGATAGCTTGACAAAATTTGAGATGATCTTCTTGGAGGTGACTTGCCCCGAAAATTGCATCTGGTGACCTAAATTCCTAGGCGCCCCTGGCTAGCTAGTGCGCCCAACCTTGCCAGACTTAAACCATTTTCATGACAAATTTTCATGCTGTTGTTTTCTCCTATTAGTTCGGTGGTAATACATTGGTTAGCCGAGTCTCACGAGCTTCCTTCCATAGAAATTCAATTTTAAAGTTCGGGGCTAGGAATCAGAATAATAAAATCTTTTGGAGAACACCAGCTTCTAAAACACATTTTAATTGTGCAAAATCTTGAAACCACGGCTAAGCTAGACATGCCTCCTCAAGGGTCAAGTCATTTTCTATGTAATTTCATCATTACAAAATTTTCATCTTTTTTTGATTTCCCTCATGATCCAGTTCTTTGTTTTGGTTCGAAATTGCTGCTTTGATGAATCAATGAGGACAGGAATCCAACGCTTCAATCTTGATGATAGAGCAGAGTAACGGCGCGGAAAACCCTAGAAATTGAATTAGGTCTCTCAAAACCCTAGGCGCCTCTGGCTACCTCGGGCACCCATGATCACCAGAGTTAAAATATTTTTGATGATTTCCAAGATTTCCATTTTGCTCCTTTGATGCAATCTCTCTGTTCAATCCAAGATTCTAGCTATTTGATTGATCCAATGACCCAGTTGATAGATTTGTTGCGAAGCCAAAAGAAATCTAAGAGCAAACTCTTGAAGGCACAAAACCTAAATCTTGCATCTAACCGCGCCCGAAATCTCGACTTTACCGCACAAAATTTGCGAAGTGCTTTATCTCATGAACCGTTTTGTTTCAACTGGCAGTTCTTCACTCCCTCGCTCTGCGTATTTTGCCGACTTCACCATTGGTAGTGCGCCCGATTATTTGGAGACAAAATATTTTAAAGGCATGTGAACAAGCCTGGAGTGCCTTGACTGGGTGCCAGCATCTAATGTTGAATAAAATTTTGCAGCGTTTCAAGATTTTCTAGATTCTCCGTAGCTTCGATTTCTTTAACTGTGACATCTTTCCACCATTTCTGGATTTCACGTGCCAGCATTGGACAAGGATCTAACCACTTGATAATTAGAGAGCCAAAGTCCTCCGGCTGGCGTACAAGGCTCCTATTTTAGCGGCGATAGACCCGCGAGGAGAAATGCTAAATCTTTTGACCATTAAAACTAGAACCCGGAAGCTGAAGTCGAGTATTTTAGCCGTCAAAAAAATCGCTTGAGCCACAAAGCAAAAATTCATTTTGAAACTCTTTTACCAATTTTGCGGTATCCATTTACCAAAAGAAACCTAGAAAAACCTAGAAAAAGTCTATTTTTAGAAACTTCCTGTTTTTAAAAAAATTCCTAAAAAGTAGGGTTGATAAACTGAGATCTAGGTTTTGTAGATAACTTCGCTCTGAACGGACCCAAATCCTCAGATTTTGAAAATTTTGAGTTTTTGACCAACATTCGTGACATGCAAATTTCCAATTTTTGACCTTTCGACAATTTGTACATGACTTTTACCACTTTTTACAAAATGCCTTAATGAAGCAAAAAATTTAATTTTGGGTACAACAAAGCCCTATGCTTGAAAGACAGCAATTGGTAGTAATTGTATTTCATGCTCAATTGCTCTCGTAGGTGGCATCTCCTTTGGCTCTTGAAACAATTCCTCAAACTGTTGTACCAATTCATATATGCCCTTCTTTTCTTTGCTAGAATGCAACACATTAACTTTTTTCCTTTCAGCCACCCTATTAACTTGGAATTGACATTGTCAATTGATTAATGAAGTGGAGAGTTCGCTTTGCTCATGTTGATAGAAAAAGCCAACATAAAGACTTGATGAGGAAGTTTTGTCATTTTTGACATGCCTGTACTTATTCTCCTCCTATAGGATATGGCATCCCAACTATAGAGGTATGGGCTACCAATGGACTTGTGCCCACCATCACCTCATCCACAAATTTTGGGTTAAGTACAAATCTAATTATGCATGTCTATCAAAGACGGATTGAGATGCTTCCCTTTTTGTAAACCAAGCTCGGTAACTATTTTGTGAGAAATCAAATTTTCTTGCAGACATGTATCAAAAAGAGCATTAATCTTCTTTCTTTTGAGCTGAATTTTGATGTGAAACAATTTTGTCATCTCACCCTCTTCTTGAGATCCAGTTTCACCCCTACACACACTTTCTCATTGTAGTGCATGATAGCTTTTCATCTACTTCAGAGCTGCACTCTATCTCTTTGCCTTTTCCTCCATATGAAGCATTTTCCTCATTATTCTTGAATCAGTTAAACTTAGGATGTAGCTTCCAACATGTCTCTTGTGTGTGTTTTTCTTCATCACAACAACTAGAATATCGTATTTTTTTCCCCTTATCCTTGACCATGGTATTGGCAGTTTTTATCCCCTCCCATTTTCCTTTTCTTTTGTCTTTCTCTTCTCCACCTTGCTGCTGCATTTTCCCCTGCTATTTTTGATGAAAAGATGCATTGTTTTACTTGTCCATCTCAAGGTAATGTACTTGGACACAAGCTTCATCAATATCTTTTGGTTTGGTTTGATTGATCCACTAGTACTTGTCTTCTCATGAATATAGCATCTCTACTGTACAAATATAGATTCCCAAGTACAGTGTCAAATGCATCAAGTGAGATCACATCAGCCTCAACTTCATCTACATATTGTGCATTGATAGCAAACTGAAATTTACAAACTTTCTTGCTTGAGTCTCAACAACCTTCTATACCCAACTGAATGGGTAAGGTTGAGGAAAATTGTATATCTTTAAACCAAGCTTTTGAACTATATCAACTGAAATGAAATTATATTGAAAACCGAGATCTACAGGTGCACTCACCCTTGTTTTCTTCACTTGGAGTTTGAGGCTAAATATTTGTTTCATAGACTCTAGTTCCTTATCTTCCATGATGGTCCTTGTGGCTATGCATCCCAATTTTTCATTTATGTGTGAGTTGTCTTAAATTTTCACCTCTTCATGCATGTTTCAATAAGACCATCAATATGACAATAAAATATAGTGGTTTTTAGGGTCCTTACATTAATGTAAAGTAGTGTTGCACCCTACAAAACCTTTCATATTGGATTCCTTTGCATGTCTTTGTCAAATACATCTATCAATTTGTTGCATATAGATGCTAAGTGTTATGATTATGCCTTGTGGCTTGTTCTTGTCCAAAGTGAGGCTTGTTGTTCATAGGGTTGTACCAATAGGTTTATCAAATTCATGAATGAAACAAAGCTATGTTACCAAATTGGCACAAAATTAGGCTAATTCTAGGTACGAAACATCTCGGATTTCGAAATGATGCCCTTGTGGTTAGGGCAAGGGTTGCAATTTTCCCATCAAAAACATTTTGAATCAAAACTATGACACGAACCAATTCCGTGGTAACGTTTTAGTGGCAATTCCAGTTAAATGATCCACTTTCATGGCCAAGGATTCCACCTAAGTAAAATTTATTTGGCCCTTTCGTTTCCTTAGAACACTAAATGACAATCAATTTTTTAATGTGAATTTAAACTGTGCTAATCTCTGCAAATAAATCGTAGCAGTTATCATGGATCCATTTTGTCCTTTAAGATTAATAAAGGGAACAAAACAAAAATAAAATCCTCTTACTGTGAAAATTGAATGATTCAGGTTTTAATAATAATCCACAGGTCGAACAACCTATGGGACCACTGAATAACCAACCACACTACTAAGCACAAAAGCTCAAACAAGCAAGCCGCCCACTCAATGCCTACTTGATCTCTCTTTCCTTTTGGATCCTAGATCTTTCGTTGTGGAACTTGATCACATAATCTGCAGTTTTTGTAATCCTTTCTTCTTCAAATAGGTTATTCAAGGAGCCCACATTCCAAATCTCAATGTGATTGGCCCAAATATCCATGCAAGTTGAACACTCCATGATGTAGTGCCATTTTGTCTCCACTAGCTCCAAAGTACAAACATAACATATTTTATCTACCCACTCTTCTTTAGGCATTGTCCACCTTCCTGTTTCACACCTAAGCTGGTGCAAACTAGTCCTTAGCCGAGCCATAAAATTTTCACTTCCCATTTTATTTTCACTCCTATATAGTTCTTTCATGCATGGCCATATGAAGGATTGAAATACTTGATATGGTATTCTCAGTTCCTCCCAAGTTGCCTTGTCCACATGTTTACTTTGACTTTTACTTGTCTCATTAGTATTCGGGCACTCTTTCATACTAATATCCCACTTATTGATCCACTTGTCCATTTGTTTCATCCAGGCGCTCTTCCTTCTAACTAATCTCTCTTCTACCACCATTTTGGACCAGTGCCGCAATTCAATTTAGGAGAGGATTTATCACACTATCTAGATCCACACCAAGTATCTTGTTTGGCATTTTTATTTATTTATTGAAGAGTTACTTTATTTTATTTACTTAAAAGTTATTTTATAGTTTTAGTTTCTAAAAGCATATATTTCAGTTGTGTTTTAATTTTTCTTTGCATGGTCATAACATCATAATATGTGTTTTGCTGCCACTCTGCTTCTTGATGTAATAATCTTTGGAAATGGGTGATGTCAAATTAAATACCATGAAACTATTAAATTTACATAAAATGACACTAAGGTTATGATATTCTTCTAATTTATCTACATCATTTAATGTTGTTTTTGTTGTTGATGATGATGATGATCTTAATGAAGATCCATTACTGATGTTATTATTTTAATATTCAACAATGGATATCTATCATGACATTTAAGTTTGACAAATTGACATGGAATTAATATATTGTATTTTAAGTTTGTAATATTTATGGTAATTTTGTTTAACATATGCATGATATGTGGCATTCTTAACATAATACATGTTTTTAGGCTATAAATATGTATATATTTTTAAAAAAAAACCAAAATTGGTATAGACGTACTCAAAACGTACCCAAAACCCAAAAAATCTTGTTGTATCAGCATGTTGTACCTACATACCTATACCCAATTCAGCAACTTAGAAATAAAGTCTAGGATCATAACCCAAGATGTGTATTTGTCAAGTGAAAGTGGATTGGCAAGGTGTGCTTCACCAAAAGCATGAAAAGTGGCAAAGTGTTTGTAGACTTACAATGATCTTTAAACCATGTGCTTCAAGATAATTATCCATGGCAAGGACTGGTGAAGAGAGCACCTAAGAAAGAAAAGTCAAAGAAGATTAAGTATGAAAATGTGACATTAACCCCTAAAAGTGTGTGTCTAGAACATTAAAATGAGCTTTAAAGTGGCAAGAAAAGGTGAGAAGTGTGCTTGGCAAGATGATGTCAAAGTTAAGTGGCAATAAGTCACTAGATACATGCTTCATATGACATAACTAAGGTTAATTGCCAGTAATTTGCCAAGAACATCCCTTTGAAGGTTTGAACCAAGCTCAATTGGGAATAACATCACGAGTGCACTTTGTATGTTATGACCAATTTTTCAAGTGGCAAGCTCCCTTGAAGTATGTGCCTCACCTTTCTTTGCCAAGTCAACACTAATTAAGTGTGCTTTTCATATGGTTTTGTCTTCTCAAGAGAAAACGTACCCTTTTCCTACCATTAGAACATTAAACATTATAAAAATAAACAGTTAAAGCATGCAACCCTCTATAACAAAGAAAAAGTGTTAGGAGCTAGTTTTGACATGTGTGCATCATTATGATCTAGATAGAAGAGAAATCAGAAATTTTGATGAATAGGTAGTGTGCAAGTTGACCTGTATTCCTTTGACATTGTTTTGGGGTTTCAATCCTTTGAGGAGGCTAAAGTGGTTGATTTCAAAAAATATGAAAAGAAATGAAAAAATAACTTGGAAGAATGCCAAAAGTAATTGGGCAAGAAATGGTTCCTTGAACCAAAGAGATTGAAGAGTTTTCCCACATTTTTGTTATGAAATGATTTTTAAGATGAACTTAGCATAATGGTTGTTGTGTTGAAAAGGGTAAGAAAGCAGCTTGAGGAAAGAACATTCAAGAATCGTATGTTCTATATCATCAATATTATTTGTGAAGGCAAGACCTTCATCAATTAGCCATTAGAGATAGCTCATAAATGACAACGTCCGTTGACGATTGTGTAATTTATTCCAAATATGTGTCTTCTACATGGTGTTATATTTGGACTTTTGGTGTATGCATAAGTATCGGTAAAACAATTCACAAGGCTAAATGGGATAAGGGAAGAATGAATTTTCTATGGACATTATCCATATTTGGAGCATAGAGAGGGCATGAAACACTACAAAAGGGTGAATGATGCTGAAAATGAGAAGCTTGAAGAATTAGAGTCATGTTTGGATAACAAATCGTGCTAGGGCAATCAATTCAAAGTGGTCTTATTGCTTTATGCAATTCCCCACATTCACCTATATCTAAGTATATAGATTTAACTTGTCTCCCTATAAACTCCCACAATACCCTAGTATCAAAAGTGATCATGAAGTAGTATTGTCGACAATTTGTATAAGTGCATTTCATTTGTAGAGGCACACATAAGTTGGGAGTTTCTTATTTAGATTGGTGCATACAAATGTTCTATAGTTCTAGATACTAAAAGCTTGGATGGAGAGATTGCTAATATTAACTTCAAGTTGCATGATAAAAGAAATAACTATGACACTCGAGTTTCATGTTTGAGAGACTTGGTTCTAAATTTTCACATGTGAATGATCTTGAAGATTGCTAGGAAGATTGTGCAAATGATTAGAAGAAAGAATAGTTGTATAACACTAAATCAATTATCATCTTATACTACAGAAAGTGTGCTGTAGGGTTTGTTGATTCAGAAAAAGAGGTTTTGTCGCCACACTTTGCAGAAGCATAGGTGGATCAACAACCCTTGCAATCAATAATTTGAGCTACTAAGGAATCTACTTCAACTAATTTGATCAACAAAGAAGTGATGGATAGAAAAAAAATTCCTTGAGATAAAAGTTGTCAAAGAAACCACTAGGACAGCAAAGGGAATGAGATCTAAACACTCAAATTAGCCACAAAATTCTCAAGAAAAAATGACAGCCTCAAGTTCATAGTTACCAATGATGACATGCAAATGCCATAGGTGGTAGTGGTGGGGATGAAGAGAAGAGAATAAAGAAATATAAGGCCTCTTGTGAGGTAAATATTTCCCCTAAAATCAGCAAGATCAAGAAGAGTAAAACATCTCCCACAGGTGCACCTTAATCCTACTCCACCACCTCTAGTTTCTCATGTTCCTACACCCATTTCTCTTCCTCTTCCTTCTAGTTATTTTGCTTTCCAATCAACTTCTTTTCAACCAAAAGATGCATCTTTGCCTTCTACATCACCACTTCGTGGTCATATATCTCCCTTCCAATACTTCATTCATTCCACTATTCAACCACCATTGATTCAACCTATGATAGAAATTCTAATCATGGTTGAACTTTCCAAGAAACCAATTAAGGATGCTCCTAAGTGAGTTAAGACATCTTTGGCAAGGAAAAGAAGAATTGTGACCACCAAACCCCTTAATTTGGGTGTTGTCACTACTATATCAAAAAAGATGTAATCAAGAAGGCAAAGAGACAAACCATATTAAAAAATAATGAATTGAGAGTTTACATTGTACCAGCAGCCATTATGCCCTATTTCAGACCTTCAGCAGTATAATATGTTTCATAAGTCTGATCTACATCAATTCTAAGGAGAAATAAGTATGTTTTCAGTAGTGTTTCAGTCCTAGTTGGAGTTGTGTGCATCTGGGTTTTTGTCTACAACTGTTTGGGCCCTGGGGTGTGTTTCCAGAGTGTATCAGTCTGATTTGACAGTGTGACAGCAGTATCAGAGTATTATTAGACTTGCATCAGGACCCTACATCATTTATAAGAGGTATAATTTAGTTCATTATTTGTTTGGCTATTGGAGTGATATTCTATGCTTATTATGCATCTTTCAGGCTAATTTGTGTTGTTGCAGTAGATTGATTTTATAATCAGAATTTTATATTAGATTTATATCAGCAGTATATCTCATATACTGTTATTTTGTAATGCATTTCATGATAATCATGTAAACTCCGGATGATAGTACCAACAGAAGTTATCTTTTGTATGCATTTCATATTGTAAGATTGGACGTTTACCACCAATCACTTTAGCATTTCATTCAGCTCATTTGGCATTTAACAAGCTGGCATTATCAACCATTTTGGTCTGATTTAAGCTTAGACATTTTGCCAATGGCTTGCATTGCATTCACACAATTCGTCGAAGACGTGTTGATAGGTTGGCTCTTTGCCCGTGTGTCATTTTGCAGAGTCTATTGAAGAGTTGTTGATTAGAATAGCTATGCTGGCAACATATTTTGGTCGGCTTGCCACCATATCATTCTACGATTGCATTCATTTAGAATAGCTATGTGGTTGGAATCACCATATGCTCTCACCTTGCCCACTTTGGGATCTGGGTGATCAAAAAAGTGTCAAAAGACATTGCATTTATATCTTTATATTGCAAAAATAAAAATAAAAAAAGTAGGGTGGGTTGTTACAACCTTCTTGGCTGAATGTCACAATTTTTCCAATATTGCTAGTAGAGAGCTAAATAAAGGTAGAGGCCATGATAATGGTGCAAGAGATCAAAAGTTGCACAGATGGAAAACGACCTTGTTGGAATGCTACCCCCCTTGAATACATCCTAAGATCCGGACGGCTTAAAGCTTCTTCAAGACATATTAGGTATCAATCACCATGCAATTAATTGAAATTATCCTGGGTCACCAACCGCGCCGCTGGTTATCCGCAGCGATGAACAGCCACAAACCAGTATGTTCCCATCATCGCACCAGCACCAACCGTCACTGGCGCAACTGCAACGCCAAGCAGCACCAGCATCACCCAGCGCACAACCACGTCCGCCAAACGCCCACGGTCACCATCCCGGCCCCAACCTAATCCTAATTTTTCCCATTCTTCCTTTTTCTTTTCTTTGATAATAATGACAAAGCACTTGTTTGTCTCAAATTGTCTTTTATTTGTTCTTCATAACTTTGTCCAGCATTATCCTTCCAACACATAAAGTTGCTAATTGACTTCTTCACCTCATTTATGCGTAACTTGGCAGCATTGATTTTAACACAGCGCCTGTATGTTAAGCATTGTTAAAAATAATTTTTAATTCTGAAAACTGACAAGGAAACAAGAGATTTGATTTATTTGCCTGCATTGAATGGAAGCATAGGTTTTTATTATGAATTCAAACAATATGATGTAGAACGGCAAAAACAATCTTGCAGACAAACAGGATATCAACATAATGTACTGCAAAGAATATGGAGAAAGCATAAAATTGAGTTTAATAAAATGGAAATGCCATATATATTCAGAATGAGCAATTTAAGCACTAACAGAAACCAATAATTAATGCAGTCTTTTTACAATCATTTTAAGGTTTTTACTTTTTACTCTCGAGTCTTGACAATCTTTTCATCTCTTAAACAAGGACACTGAATTTTACACAATTGGTATATTCTATATTGAGTAGATTTCCCATTCCTCTACACCTTTTTGCACTGGAAACATATTTCAGAAAATCTCAGAATTTCTTAACATTCCCAAAAGTTTGCTATGGGGAAATGTTGAATCCAGCCTTGATCATAGAAAGGACTTAATTCTTTTCTTAAATGTAATTCAAACAAGGAACAATACAAAGACGTGTTTGTTAGGTTCTTGTGATTAGCATTTGATGAACTTGATACCGCCTGCTATTCACACTAAGTAACATTTATTGTTAACATGATGGCTCCATAGGCTTTATATACCTGAAATATTCTTGGTAAATGCCACACTAACCATTAGACCACACCCACTTTCTTGTGTTAGCTTAGTAGTGTTGTATTCAACAAGTCCTTATTTCTTATAAGTTACAAATAAAAAAGAATAGATATCCAATGAAGATTTAGGAGACCTGTTTAAAGTATTATTGCACTAACCTTGCACGGGCCTCCACACTTGCCACAAAAGATGGTGGCAGAGCATCCGAATCTACTTGTGTATTCAAAAGCTGCTGCATTGAGATCTTTTCCTGTGGAAGAGTAGATCTACCAGGATATTTGGCAAGGGTATTATGTTCACATCCTTGATTCTGTACCATAATATTTTGCTGTCTCCTCTTGATATGATCTTCATTAGTAAGCACTTTTTCTCGGGTCAAAGGAAGTTCTTGTAGAAACTGATCATAAATACTAGCTAATGACTTTGCAGATAATTTAGATTCGAATGTATCTTCCAGATTCACTTGAAGCTGTTGCTGTGTGAACAAGAATGTGTCATTTGTATCACCAGTATGTAAGCATGGTTCTGAATGTTGCTCATCCAATTGAGCATTGCCAGTCATGTCTACATGCATTCCAAACTGTGCCTTTTTCAAGGAAAACATTGAATGTTTTTCTATGGCTAAATCCCTGGATGTTGTACAGGGTTGAGTTGGTGATATTTTGACTTCAAAAGGCAGTGATACAGCTTTGTCAGTTCCAATTCTTGCCTTCTTTAGGCATTCTTTATCCTTAGAAATGCTTTCCTTTCCCCTGGATTTTGTATTTGCCTTTATCTCCATATACTGCAAAAGAAATAAATTAGAAAATTACAAGAATTCTATTTCATTATGTCTAGCTAAGATATATCTAAGCATGCCATCTCAAAAATTAAATTAATAATTGTATTAAGAAATTGATATCACGATTTAGAAAATGATCAAATTTGGCTTGCATGAAGAAAAATATATATAATTGAATTGTGAAAACAGCCCTTGAAAAACAATTGGCGTAAAATTAAGATTATGTTTTGAACTATGCAGACTGAGTGTGACATATACCAACTCCAGTTATTGTCTATATATAATCAGATAATTTGATATTACTGTTTTCTGAACAAATGACTCATGAAACAATGTGAAGGCAATTACCTATCCATTTTCCTACTATCTGGACTAGAATGGTTTTGACCATATCCTAAAACTATAAGAAACATTTGTGGCAACAATTCTGAACACCACACCAAATATAATCAAATGATCAAAATGACCAAAAATTGGTGTACATGAAGCAGATATGTAAGTTCTTGCATTCCTAGAGATAGCATCTATGACATTATTAGGTTACAGCTAATCATGGATTATCATAAGTAGAAAAAGAACTCATTAAATTATTTTTTCTGGGAAATATTAGTAAAAAATGTATGTAAACCAAAAGTTTGTCTAAGGGGGCAGTATAAGATGATGTAAAGGGTTTCAGGGACCACTAGAACTTACCTCAAACTTCCATGGGGTGTGTTGTACCCCAAATTAAAAAGATTTCTACATTAAGGCATTTTGAAAGAGTTGGTAAAAGTCTTGTAAAAAATTGTCAAAAAGGTCAAAAAATGAAAATTTGCATGTCACACATGTTGGTCAAAGACTCAAAATTTTCAAAATCGGACAATTTGGGTCTGCTCAAAGTGACCTTGTCTACAAAACCCAGATCTCAGTTTTTCGACCCTAAATTTTAGGAAATCTTCTAAAAATAGACTTTTTTTTGGTTTTTCTAGGTTTCTTCTCAAATGGATACTGGCAAAATTTTCTAAAAATAGAATCTTGACTTTCAGGGTTCAAACTGATTTTGATTGGTTGAAAATACTTCCTTATCAGGCTAGTCCAGTCAGAATCATCAAAAGATTAGTTTTTCTCTGGTGGGTCTATTCTGTTTTTTCAAAAGCTAAAATAGAAGCTCTGAGGTCTTCAATGGAGGTTGGTAACCTGCCAGGTGTCGGATTCAAGCTCCCAAACACTGCCCAAATCGAGAAATGGCGAAAGATGTTCGAGGAATGAAAAACGAAGGAAGTTGGAGAATCTTGAAAACTAAGGAAATTTGACTAACACTGGAGATGCTAGGCGCCCCTGCCCAGTCAAGGCGCCTAGCCATTAATGCCCTAGCATATTTTTCAACCCCGGCAATCAAAGCATGGAACAAAGAGTGAAAACAAAGGAAAAGTTGTAAAAATGATTAAAAAAAAAACTTACTCTGCATAGTAGCGCCCATCATTTCAAGCTATCAAATGATGTTTCTAGGGTTTGTACATCCAAGACATTGTTGCTCAGAATCCTTCTGGCTTCGTAGTGAATCTATCAGTAGGTCCATCAGATCAATCAATCAGCCGGAATCTCGGATCAAACAGAGAAGTTTCATCAAAGGGCAAGAATGCAAATTATGAAAATCCCAAAAAATATTCTATCTCTTCCAAGTAAAGGCGCCCCAAGTAACCAAGGGCGCCTAGGGTTTTCGAAGGGCTAATCCAGCTGTTAGGGTTCACAAATATGCTCATCTTCTTCAGAATTCCTCAAGCTATTCGGTGCAAGTCTCAGCCAGATCATCAGATTCGTTAGTCACCCGCAGTCACAAATCAAACGAAGGACAGAGCATGGGAGACAAAATTGAGAAATTGGAAAACACCTAAAAATGGTTAAGTCTGGTGATCATGGGCACTTCAGGTAGCCAAGGGCGCCCAAGGTTTTGGGCACTCAAAAGGTGAAATTAGGGTTTGTAACCACCAAAACATTTCCTTAAGATTTGATCAGGCTCTTCAGCGGATTCATTAGTGAGCTCATCAGATTTGTCAAACACCAGATATTGCAAGTTGAATGGAGGGATAAACTTGTGCAAAATGAAAAAAGTCAAAAGAAAAGATAAAAACATAGAAAAAAATCTAACTCTAGCAAGGTTGGGCGCCCCAGGTAGCTAGGGGCGCCAAGGAATTCACGACACTAGATGAAGTTTTTAGGACAAGTTACCTCTAGGAAGATCTCCAGTTTCAACGAGTTGTCCAGCAAATCTGTCAAACATTTGGAATTGTGAATTCAACAGAAAATTCATTCGAAGATCAGAAAACACTAAAAATTGAAGAACATCAAAAAAAATCTAAGTCTGAAGGACTTGGGTGCCCTAGCTAGCCAAGGGCGCCCAAGATTTTGAGGGTTCAAATGATGTTTTTAGCAGATGTTGCCTCCAAAAAAATCATCTCTGATTTGATCAAGCTTCGCAATGGATCAGTTAGCCAGTTCACAGGATTCATCTAGTGTCCACAATTGAAGATCAAAGGGATGCATTTTATAAAGCAAAAAGTTGAAAATTTCAGAAAAAATGGCTAAGTCTACCAAGTAAAGGTGCCCAAGTTCAATGCCTTAGTGAAATTAATTCTCATATAACATTCAGCCACAACGTTTATGTTCGAGCAGCCGGGTTTCGGGATTGGCTCTAAAGATTTAGTTAGAGAATAAGTATTTAATCCTCAAAACCCGTCTTCATTCAATCCACCGACTGGAGTCAAACGCTGTCTCCACATGCCTGTTCATTTCACAATATGTCCCGTCCGTCCCGTCCGTGGTTTTGAAAATGAGTATTTTACATCTTGCTTCATTAAGAAAACCTTAGTTTTCTCAAAATCTAATAATTTGGGTCTATTCAATATGAAATTGTTTACAAAACCCAGATCCTAGGTTTTTAGCTATTTTTTGAAGCTCTACATGTTGAGGAAAGATCAACTTTTTCAAAAAACTAACAATCTGGGTTGCTTCAAAATATAGTTATCTTCAAAACCCATATCTTAGTTTTTCAGCTTTTTTTGGCCAAAAATTTAACATCTTACATGATCTTGAAACAATCAATTTTTCTAGTTTTCATCGATCTGGGTCTCTTTAGAACGACATTCTCTACAAAACCCAGACCTCAATTTTTTTTTGAGAATCTTCTTTTTCAAGAAAATTCAGTAACTTGTTGCGCAAAACTTTCCGAGCATGTGATGTCCCCATCATATAGAAAAATCCAAGATAAGTATATGATCTAAATTGCCTTCTTTTTAATAAACAAAAGAAATGCATCTATATATAGCCATGAGTATATAAGTATCTGCATTTTCCAATACATATAAATAAATAAATAAATATATATATATATATATATATATTTGAATCGAATGAGAAACTAATCATATCTATTACATACTAATCAATTGTTATTCCAGCCGACCATTCAATAATGAAAGGGATGCAAGTTTCTAAAGGAACGCACCTGTTGACTCCAGCACCTATATCTAGGGACAACAAAGTAGAGAGGTGGCATTAGAAAGAATAGAGGAAGGCTATCGACTAAGAGGAAGTGAGAACACGTCAACAAACAGATAAAAACAAATACAGTAAAGACAAATCGTGGCACTCTCCTCAGAAATGTCCAAGGCCGATATTACTCAAAGAGGAGTTGATAAAGACAGAGAACTTTGTGGAAGGAGTCCTTGCCAATCACGCCCAAGCTAGAGACGCATATGGGAGTATAGCGATAATTGCTAAATATACAAAATTAATGATTTATTCCCAATCGGGAGTTGCTTAGTGTTGTGACCTTTTCACACATCGCCCCATTCAAAATGGGGACCCCTAATTTTTGCTCCATTCTGGTCTTTTGGGCTTTGGTTTTTGTCTCTCTCTCGCTGTCTGTCTCTTTTCTGGTCTGCCTTTCCGGGGATGTCTCCGCCATTGAGTTTAAACGTGAATTTGGCCAAGTCTGAAAATTAGGGTTTGCACTTTTCTGGTCAATCTGAGGTCGAACAAAGTGAATAAATTGAAAATAAAGACTAATGACCGTTACAAGCTTCCAAGAAATTTCAAAGAAATTTTCATCGCATTCTGCCATTTACTATTTTTAGTACAAAATGGAACATTTTCTCACACCTTCGGTTTAAGGCCATTAACGATTCAAAATACATCGTTGTACCGCTGCGGTAAAATTTGAGTCAAACTAACAACTACTATTTTAGCGCTTCAGTCGCAGCAGATTTCGGCTTATATGCGTAGTTTTTTCAACGCATGTTGGAAGATTCCTTCCTCGTTTTCAAAAGACGCTAAGGCATAGCCTAACATGCAAAATGAGATGACAACTTTCAGAGTTCAGCCTTCAGAGGCTATTTTTAGGGTTTGCATGTCAGAGTTTTCTTTGCATGTCTGCATATTCCTTGTGGGTTTTTCGAGAGCTTCACAGTGATGTGACATGCAAACGGAGATGGTCACTCATTTAGGAACTTGCTATTTTTAGCAAGTGCATCTTGGCAATCGCCTCCCAGCACTTCAGAATCACGAGCTGATAGCAATGCAACAAAAACGAAAACAAACGGAGATCATTGGATATGCATGTAAGATGAATTAGGGTTTCCAGCTTCAGGGCCCGAAAAGAAAGGTAAAAAGTCAAAATTTTCGAAAACCGGTGTGTACCACCGCAATCAGCGTCTTCCAGGCTATCCGCTGGTAAAATTTGAAGGCAAACGGAGCACTTACTATTTATAGTAAGTCATTTTGGAAACAGGCTAAAAATAGCAAATCAGCCGCATGCGCCGGTGTTAGCAGGCAGGTCACGTGGTGAGGAGCGCATCATTTGAATTTCAAATCAAACGGAGTTGTGGAGGTATCAGAAACGAGTAGTTACTATTTATAGTAAACCACATTCAAAAATGGGCTAAAAATAGCAGGCCAACCCGAAATAGCAGTGTCAATAGGCTGATGAAGTCATGAAGATCCAGCGTTCAAAATTTCAAATCATTCTGAGCTTCCGAGGTATGAAAATCAAGAGACTTACTATAAATAGCAGGACGTTGTGAAGTTGGCAGAAGTCAGGAAAAATGGCTAAGGCATGAGTTTCATCCTGCAGCACCCTTGAAATGCGCCCAAGTTCACAAGGAGTCATCAACAAGTCAAAGGCGTGGAAAGTTTCATCCTCCAAGCATAGCAAAATGTGCCCAAATGAGAGCATGTGAGGACAAAACAAAGGAAGTTGAAGGGTCACAAAGAAGGCGTTGGAAAAAGCTTTGTTCTCCTCTCCCTCTCAAATGCGCCCATGCAACAAAAAGTCAAGGAAGTCAAACAAATTCGTCCTCCTCAACCATCAAAATGCGCCCACCTTGAAAGCATGACATGCAAAATTTTCTAAGGCAAGACTTCATCCACCTTACATGGCAAAATGCGCCCATGAAGCAAGTGAGTCAAAGGGGTCAAAGAAGTTCGTCCTCCTTGCATGTGTAAATGCGCCCAAATGGGGCCATGCGAGGACAAAAATAGGGGAGATGAAGAGTCACATGCAAGGCGTTAGAAATTTAAAATCCTCCTCACCCTCTTATATGTGCCCATCCTCCTCCTAGG
>VDFB02360014.1:0-49759 GCA_007258455.2 Sequoia sempervirens
GCAAAGGAAGGTATGCATATGTCTTTGCCCAAAATTTTAGGTTACTGTCCATCTGTATTATAAAGACCTAGTAGAATTTCCTCATTATTTATTTCATTCAGTACATAGAATGTGTCAAGAAGTCCAAAAAGGGCATAAAAATTATCTTTCCCATTAGGGTTTGATCAAGTTATTTGTTACTGAAGGTTTGAAACAAGTTGTTCCACCCATTAGTTGGTCGGTTTTTGTTGAGGAGGAAGAATCTTCAAGTAATTTAGCTTTAGAAGTTGAGTAGGAGGCTCATGAAGCTAAAGAAAAAATGATACTGAACCTAAGGCTCATAAAGTCAAGGGCAATAACATTGAATTTGAGGATCCTAAAACTCAATATAATGATGTTGGACAAGAGGAACACACTGAAGAAATTAGTCATGCTCATGGGGTTGAACTAACACGCCTTATAACTAAACAATGTGAAATCGGGAAATCTGCAAAAACAGTGATCCCTCAAATTGAAGAAGGCCCTTCACATAGTACAAAGCAAAAGAGAGTAAAATTTAGAGGACCAACAACTTCCAAACTCTAAAACTTTGCAAATGTTGCAAGTACTATGAATATGGAAAACACAAACTCATATTTAGAGGTACTAGCAACTTATATTTTAAAGAGTAAAGATAGACAGAGCCGTGAGAAAAGAAGACAAAATCAACAAAGGAAAAAGGAATGGCAGTGGAGGGAGATAAGGGAAGCTGAGGAGGACATTGAGATCTTTTTAGAAGAGAATGAACCTCTAACTGAATAGAGTGATGATGATAACACCCAAGAAATAATTCTCCCAAGAAACATAACACCTTATTTCTAATGAGCTACATGAAGAACAAGAAAACATGTTTGAACAACATATTGAACATGTTTCCCCCATTTCTAATGAGCTACAAGAAGAACAAGAGGACATGTCTTAACAAAATACTGAACACATTTCCCCTAATTCCAATGAACAAGAGGGAGGAGACATGTTTGAACAACATAATGAGCACATTTCTCCTAATTATAAAGAACAAGAAGAAGGAGATGGGTGGAAGGGCGGGCGCCCCTCCAAGTTGGTGGAGGGGGGTGGCATCAATTGCAACAATGGTAGGACTGTCAGGGCTAAGGAAGTATGCGCTGGAATTAATGATGGCAAGTGAAGGTTAAAGATTGTCTTTTCACCCAAAATACGAAGGTTAACAGAGGACAACTATGGCCCCATTTTCTATGCATTGTGATGAGTGTAAATCTTTCTTGAAGGATTTAATCCTCATGGAAAGGACATTTGCACGCTGGTTAGTGTACCATTTGCGTAGGATGGTGGTGGCTTTGTGATCATTGTTTTTATTTATGGCCGATTTTTCTATTTTTGGCTAATTTTTTTTGCAAGAGCGAGTTGGAGTATTTGAGCTTTCTCCTTCCTTCTTCCCGAGAATGAGTTGTGCAGGGTTGGTGATGGAAAAGAGCTCAAAATTCATTATTGAGGTTTTGATGGAGGGCATCGCAAGATTTGGGGTAGACACACCAATATCATTACGGTCGAAAGCGAGGCAAACTTCCTTCAGGGAGATTACTGACTAGAGATTGAAGCACATTCTTCTCGATTATGATCCTTTGGTTGTTGCGGCCGTGAAGATGATTTTGGGTGTTGGGCATTTGGAGTGTCAGGAGTATAGGAGGGATAATCTGTACATATCTTCCTATTTCTTGGATTCTCTCCTGGACAATAAGGTTCCCAAGGCAAAAGCGAAGGGGCTATTGGTTAAAATATTCAGAGAGGATTTGGTGGAAGGTGTGGACGAGATTTTGAGTGTGGTGATTGAAGGTAAAGGCTACTCAAGGCCCTATGATGTGGAGCGACTCTGGTCGGAGGAGACCATGTGGATTTTTCCATTTCTTTTGGATTTGCATGGGTCAAGCCTTATGAGGCACCAGATGATTGTGGCAGTGGCTGTAGAGTTTCTCAAGAATTTTTTTGGGTTGATGGCGGTTGATGGGGTTGGTTGGATTAAGGATTTCAAAGCCTTTGCATCAACAAATGGATTTTTGTAGGTTGTGCTTTGGGTTCTAGTTTTTTTAGCTGGTGGGGTAGGTAGAATTTTGTTTGTTTTGATGGCGCTTTGTATACAGCCATTAAAGGGATTTTTTGCTAAGATCGTTTATAGTCCTAGCTCTGTGATTATGGTAGGGTGACTTTTATGAATGCTGGCATATAGAAGGCATATTGGCTCGAGTAGTTATCTATTTTTTTGGTGATGGAAATTATCCCTGCTATGTAGACGTATTGTAGTTTTGTTAATATAATTAATAAAATAAATACTCATCTTATGTATAAAAAAAAAGAACAAGAGGAAGGAGGGATGTCTAAACATAATGTACATATTTCTCTTATGTATGATGAACAAGAGGAAGCAGAACGAGACTTGCTTGACCAAAATACTAATGTTTCACATGCCTTTCTTATTTTTAACAAGAAATCAATAGGAAAAGAGGCTTATAGAGCCCCTATACATATTTTCCCTATTTTTAGCAAAACATAGAGGAGGATCAAATAGCCAATATTACAAGACAAGTACCCTCTAAAAATACACCCTTAATAGAAGAATTCTATATGGAAGAAATAATTAATAAGCGGAAAAGAGAAATTTGTGCTCTCCAGGTCAAAGTACATTAATTGGAAAGGGACATTCAGCCCCTTCAAGGACAATTAGAAGAGTTATATGAGATAAACCAACAAAAAGCTAAGGAAATAAAGAAATTGAAGAAGTAGTTGGAACAAATGGTTAAGGAAAAGAAACAAGTTAGGACATCTTACATTACCCTGACGGAATATCAACAAAAGACTAAAGACTTAAAAGCTTCCTAGTAGAATGAAATTATGGAAACTATACAAAAGTTAACTATTGAGCCACCTAAATTGTAGTCTGATTTTGTAAGTAGTCAATGCATGAGGACATGCATTGTCTTCAACTAAGGCAAAAATGATGGGTTAAAAATCTATCCAAGTCTTTGTTTTATTTTTAGTTTATAATTAACCTTTCTTCCTCAGTTGCCACTATTAGTTTTATAAGATCAAGATGTTTTATATATGTTAAAGGAATAAAACATGTCCTAGGAAGTAATATCCTATAAGGACTAATCAAACAAGTGTGTGTAACTAAAACAAGGTAAAAGCATACCTCCTTTAGCTGTAGAGAAATAATGATGAAGCTTCCTTGTGAAGGTTGTTGTGAAAAATTTTGTTTTATTTCTAACCAAGTATAATTTAGCATGTTGTTACAACAACTTGGTTAAGAAAGAGTGGTCATAGGCCACACACTCTTTCTTAACCAATCAATGTATTTTGATGTATCTCAATTTTCAACTATAAAACAATAACATATATTTTTTAGATAGGTTGTTATTATGTTGAAGTTGTATAAGTCGTAATATATGTAGCACAAATAATTAATCATCATCATTATTATCATAAGAAATGCTTTTCATTATTTAATTATCTTCAAAGCATTTGTGATCATTTCCTTCATAGATAGATTGGGAGGCAGAGCCCACTCTCCAGCCACCATTGATTGCATTTCTTTTTGTTGTTTTCTTTATGCATGTGTAAGGTATGCTTTTATGTGTTGTGACTTATTTCCACTAAGAACAGTTGATTACTTAATTTATTTTATTTGGATTGATAAAGTTGAAAAATAGTTCTATAGTGTCATAAAATTACACCCCATGGCAATTTCACACTTGCGCATTTGGACCGCCACATTTATGGCACCTAGCTGCATTTATGACAAGAACCTTATGAGTCAAAATTTCATGATTTCAACTCCATAAGGGACAATGACAAAGCATTAGCAGTTTTCCACCTCATTTCTTGCAAATTTGTGAGTTGGATGCCTACGCGATGCATAAGCATCCTCGAATGTTTGAATTTTAAATGAGGGAATCTCATGAAATTTTCCCATTACACACGTTGTCATGGAAGAATCTTGAGTGTAACAAATCTTCCCACCCATGCAACCTCGCAAAACTCTCCTTTTGATTTCTATTCTTGTTCATTCTCACTCTCTCTTGCTCCAACTTGCCTAATCACTTCTTTCTCTTCTTCATCTCTTCTCTATGGTGAAGCTCTATTGGATTCAAGTCTCGTCAACAACCAAGGCTCTCTTGCAAGCATGCAACGTCACATCTATCAATCCAAGAGGGAGCCATAGACTATTGGCAACACTCTCTTGTTGCGTGTATCCTATCTATTTGATAACATATTTATCTCGTCTATTTACTTTGTGATACGGGTTCTCCTCCACAACAGGGTTTGCTTTTATCACTCGTCTATTTATTTGTGATATAGGTTCTCCTCCATAATGGGGTTTTCTTTTATCACGCATCTTGTCTACTTTAACTTATGTTTTACTTATTTTCTATCTATCTAGATATCCATGGAGGTGGAAACACCAAAACAAGGGTTTGATTGAGGCAAGCCCTAAAACAACCCCAACACTTTTCCTCGTCCTCCTTGTGTGCAGGTTGTTCGCATGAAGCTTTGCGGGAGGTTTCGTAGCGCAATAATTTTTGTGAGTTAACATTTACCTTCCTTGTCACTCCCTTTCTTTCTAGCTTTCTATTAACTTAGTAAAATAGTCAAACTTCGGATTTTCGGTAGATAGTAGATTTTGTGAGCTCCTGTGTACAAGTTTATCTCTCTACCCATACAAGAGGCTAGCACGTCCCTAAGGCATGTGTAATTTACTCTTCCGATCCTCAAAGTCCTTCATTAGAAAATATATCAGAAACTCTCTTCTAAGAACATTTTTGTAATCTCTTTCATCTTGTAACCTCTATCACTTGAACTTTTTTCATTGAGGTAACCAAGGGAAATTTGCTCCCTTTAGACCCTATTTGTCTTGGGACTTGGGAGTAGCAAATCCCCTCCATATTTTGGTGAACTTGATGTGAACCAAATCATGCAAGATATTTTTTTATAATGTTTTAATTTTTTTTATAATTATTTTTCTAAGGAAGATTTTGATATGTTAGACGATGCCCTAGATGATTTATTAGAGGCATCTTCTCCTATCCGTAGATTTCCTGAGCAAACTTCTTCATCACAACCATCTACTTCATCTTGGCAAGTCAAAGAGTCTATGAATGTAGTTGTAGTCTTTGTATCTCATCAAAGGCCTGAGAGACCCGTAATTTACATGATTTTGGCTAGCCCATCTCCTAAGAGGATTCATTCTATTCACGGGGTTCCAATCTCTAATGACTCATCAGACCTTTACACGAGATTCTTCAAAGCTACAACTCCCTCTTACAATGAGGTGACTCATACATACAACACTAGAAGGAAACAACAAAATTTGAACCAACCTACTTCTCTACCACCTTCTCAACCAAATCTTCCTCCAGACCTAAACCCACTGCTAAAGCACTTGGTGATTATGATCTTGTCAAGAAACTTCATGTTACTCCTACCAAGATCTTACTATGGGATTTACTTCAATCTGCTTTGGTTTATCAAGGGATGCTTCAGGAAGCTTTGAAAAATATCATCTTTCCTTCTTTTACTATGTTGACGGATGTTAATGAGTTAATGGCTCATATTCATGTTGATTCATCAAATATTACGTTCTATCTACAAGAACTCCCACATTTGGAAGTATAGAAGCAATCAAATCCTCTCATGATTATAGTTAACATTAATAATATCGGTATCAGGCATGCTCAAGTTGACACTGATTCGACTCTCAACATATGTAGCATTGATATATTACCTAATATTAAGATCGATTCTTCTTCTCTTGTTGCTTCTTTGTACATTCATGGATTCAATAATGTTGGTCATCAAGCCTTAGGCACGATAATATTTCCTTTGAGGTTGGGATCCATTACCATACCCACCTTGGTTTATGTTATGCCAAGTCCTTTACCTTATAATATTCTCTTGGGAAGACCCTAGATTCACGCCTTGGGGGCTGTAACTTCTACTTTACATCATTGTATATATATATTTTTGCTAATAATCAAGTCATTACAATCAAGCTTGACCCTGATGCTATACACCTTTGTGAAATGGCAATTGTTGGTTAGGCCTTGGTTGCTTCCACTCTTAAAAATTTCATCCCATCATTATCTTCTAATGTTTTGACATACTCTTTGGTAGTGTTTTCTTTGAAGGTTGCTCCTGAGATGGACATCCCTAAAGAAGATCACCCCTAAGTGGAGAATCCTAAGTTTACCCCTTCCACTTCTTCTGAATCAAATACATGTCTTGGTGATGATTGGGGGTCTTTGGAATTTCATAATTTTTTCATGAGAGAGTATAAATTTGACCCTATCCACCTTGACATTCCAATCATTTCATATACCTCTATCAAGAAAGCTAGTTATCCTCCCATTGAGAAAAATAATCGAGCTCCTGTCAAGGAGAATAATTATGCCCATGTTGAGGAAGATAACCATGCTTTTGTTAAAGAGACTAATGTTTATAGTCCCATCAAGAAGGATGATTGTGATCCCATAGAGGAGTACGATCCTTGTTGTTGGAATGAGGCTCTCTATGTAGATCCTCCTCCTCAGGATTTGCAAACATGTTATGGCCTTCGATTCAAACTTCTTTCTAAATATGGTTATGGACATAAGGGTTGTGGGAATTTCAAACAAGGCATTCAAGTCCCTATAGATGTGTACCTTGTAAGTGTAACTTGGAGCTTGGCTGCTTTCATGAACAATCTAGGCAGAAAACATAATGAAGTGCCAACATGATTTTTGTCAAACCTCTTAGTCTAGTTCATCTTGAATTGATTGAAAGTAAAGTAAAAACTAACAAAGTTCCTCTAGATGTTTTCTCTTCAGAGGAAGCACTAGAGTAATTTTTAGGTCTCTACTCTCACTTACCTTCTTATCACCATAAATGATGATTCTCATATCACTTGAACAAATGGGCATATTTTAGAGAATTCGTTGTGAGTATTGATGAGAAGGCTCATTTATCTAATGTGGATGATGATGATCCTATTTCCCATCCTGAGGACCATAGTACTCTCCTCAAAGGAGATACTGTCGATGTTCTCATGGATCTTAAGTCTTCTGAGAAGGTGATTAAGATTGAAAAGTGCCTTTCTTTAGAAGAATCTGGACAATATTTTGATTTGTTACATTCTCATCCTAATATCTTCGCTTGGTAATATGAGGGCATGCCTTGTATTGATGAGTCTATGGTGGTCCACAATATCGTTCTATGTCTTGATGCTAATCCTATCAAACAAAATATCCAAAAAAATGAATCACAATGTCACTTTATTAGTTAAGACTAAGATAGAGAAGTTCTTAAAAGCTAGATTTATTCATCCTATTGACTATTCACCTTGGATATCGAATATCATTGTTGTCAACAAGCCTAACTATCACATTCACATTTGCATTGATTTTTGTGATCTCAATAAGGCTTCTCTTAAGGATGATTTTTTGTTGTCTAATATTGATATGATTGTAGACTCAACCATAAGCCATTCCTTTTTGTCTTTCATGGATGGCTTCTCAGGCTATAATTAGATTTGTATTAAACCAAAAGATCAATATAACACAACCTTCAGTACCCCTTGGGGTAACTTCTGTTACATGGTCATGTCGTTTGGGTTGAAAATGTAGGAGCAACTTACCAACATACGATGACCCTTATCTTTCATGGCTTCATTAAAAAAATTCTAGAAGATTACATTGATGACATCTTGGCTAAGTCTATGACTCGTCAAGATCATGTTTAAAATATTTGTCTTATCTTTGAGAGGCTTCGACTCTATAATATGAGACCGAATCCTCTTAAGTGTGTCTTTGGCATTGATGTAGAATTTTTTTTGGGATTTATCATATCTCATCATGGAATTGAGGTCGATACATATAAAATTTATGCAATTGTTAACATTCCTCCACCTAAGATCATGTCTCAACTACATAGTTTGCAAGGGAATATTTAGGCAATTTATAGATTTGTATCTCAATTGGTTAATCGCACCCTTCCCTTCACACGCTTGTTGAAGAAAGATATTCGCTTCCAATTGGATGATGAGTGCGAAAAATATTTTGAGTCAATCAAAAGTTATTTATCCAATCCTCTTATCTTAATGCCAACCATGCAGGATAGACCCTTTTTAATTTATATTTCTACATCACCTCTTGCCTTGTCATATTTTTAGCTCAACATGATGATGATGGTAAAAAAAGAGTTGTCTACTACATTAGTTGTATTCTCGTCGACTATGAAACTCATTATTCTGTCACGGAGAAACAATGTCTTTCTCTCGTCTTCGCAATGCAGAAGTTATGACATTATCTTCTTCATGTTGAAACCCATGTCATTGTGAAAAGTGATCTTCTTCAGCATATGTTCACTAGAACCAATCTTTTCGGGAGGTTAGTGAAATGGGTAATGTTTCTCTTTGAGTTTGACATCAATTTTGTAACTTAAAAAGCAATAAAAGGTCAAGTTGTTGTCGATCAATTGGAAAAAGCTCCCTCATCTCACTCCTTCCCTAATCTGGATTTATTTTCGGATGAACAAATTTTTTAAATGGACCATGAACCTGTATGGGAGATGTACTTCAATGGATCAAGATGTCAAGATGGCTCCAGTGCAGGTGTAGTTTTAGTTTCACCCGAAGGTAAGTTGGTTCCTTTATTTTTTTGATTGGAATTTCATTGCACTAACAACATCACCAAGTACAAATCCCTTATTGTTGGTTTGTGTGTTGTGATGGCTTTGACTATTAAACGTCTTCACATTCATGGTGATTCTAAACTCATTGTATATAAAATTACAGGAACATATCAATCCAAGCAGAATAAGTTATCTCAATATCAGGATTTGGCCTTATCCTTGCTTGATCATTTCTCTTCTTTTATAATAGACAATGTTCCTAGGAGAAAAAATCAACACACAGACACAATGGCAAGTGTAGCCTCCCTTGTGTCTTCAGACGACAACATAGAATACCACTTTGTGGTCTACATTCTCCACTCTCCTGTTGTCTTAGATCAACCTAAATCTAATTCTCTAGTGTGTGCTCACATAAACTCGGAGGAATGGTATTCTCATATTTATAATTATTTGAAGATTGGAAATTTTCTTGACAATGTGACTAAAAATGCTCACACTCAGATAAGAAAGCTTTCAATTTGATACACTATACTATATGATGTTATCTATTAAAAATATTATAACAGACTTCTTCTTTAGTGTCTCAGTAAGGCGGAAATACCCCTTGCCCTTTAAGAAGCCCATTCGGACTCTGGGGGTGGATATTTTGGTGGTAAATCCCTAGTGTGTAAACTGATTCACATGGGATACTCTTGACAAACAATGGAGCAGGACTCCTTTTTCTTTGTCAAGAAGTGTCTGCAATGCCAACATAACAATCTTATTCAAGCTCATGCTTAAGAGCTTCAAAATCAAAACTTTCCTTGGCCATTCACAAAATGGGGGTTGGATATTATTGGTAAAATATCACCTCCTTCTAAAGGACATACCTTCATCATTACCACTATTGATTACTTTACGAAATGGGTTGAAATTGTTCCACTTCGATCCATGAGCGCTAAAGAAATTTGTAGCTTTCTTCTAAAAAATATCATTACTCATTTTGGATTGCCTTCTACCCTTGTTTTTGAAAATGGTACTTCATTTAAGAACAAAGAGGTGAAGCAATTTCTAAAAAAAAATCATATTCAACATCATTTTTCTACACCATACTATCCCCAGTCTAATGGCCAAGCTGAAGCATCTAATAAAACTCTTGAGTTGATTCTCCAAAAAATAATGAATAGACATGGTAAATATTGGCATACTCAATTAACATACACCTTGTGGACCTATCACACGAGTGTTCATATGACTATTGGTACAACATCGTATAACCTCATGTACGGTGTCGAGACTATCATGCCTTTAGAGTTGGAAATTTAAGCTTTGTGAGTTTCCCTTAAAGGGTTAATTGATGATGACACTTATCATGATAATCATTTACATCACCTTGAGTTGCTCAATGAGTGTTGACTGCAAGCCCTCAATCATCTCCAAGCTTATCAATGATCTGTTTCTAAACATTATAATCAAGGTGTTCTTTCTCAAACTTTCAGGGTAGGTGATTTGGTTCTCTGTGAGAATCAGAGAAATGTAAATGTGTCACCTGATCAAAAGGGGAAGTTTAGCCCTAATTGGTTAGTCCCTTAAATTATCATTGTATACACCTAAAAATGGTTTGGAGAATATAATTAATTAAATATGATTTATTTGATTAATTAACCTTTATTTCATCTACTATTAAATAAATAGAAATATTTATTTATATAGTTCATCTTAAATTCTTCAATTTTTATTCTATTATTTTCGTCTTAATTAAATAAATGAATTTCACTTTGTTTTATTTAATTATCATAATTAAATTCCTCTACTATTAAATAAATAGAAATATTTATTTATAGTTCATTCTCCTATTCTTCAATTTTAATTAAATATACAACTTCAATAGTTTGTGTTATTTAATTATTACATCATTCAATCTTAATTAATTAAACAAGGTTAAATACTTTGTTGTTTAATTATCATATCCCTTCTATATTTATTTAATAAACAAATTCTATAGTTTGTTTTATTAAATTATTTATCCCCTTTTACTAATTTGAATAAAATCATAAATTATTCAAATAAAGGCATAAAGGGAAATTTCCTCTATTCACTCACCTACCAAATTAGATATCAAATATCCAATTTAATTCAACTGGTATTCACGGGAAAGTTGTGGAGATAAATTTGCAGGCAATCTTCTCAATCTCATTCCTCTGATTCTTCCTATCATCTGGCCTGATGTTTTCATGGGGAGAAACCATTCCCATAATCAGCCCAAGCTTCTCAATCTCTTACCATTCAATTCTCCAGATTGAATCCAAGCCTTTGTTGTGCTGCCCCGTCACAAATTGTTGTTGTAAATCTATATATACAGCCTTTCTTCACAGAAAAAAGGATCCAGAATCTCTCATATTTGTGCAAACTTACTCTGCAGTAATAGCAATCAAGCAATCAAGCAATCATAGCAATAGCATCTTAGCATCATAGCAATCATAGCATATGTAGAATCAATATCATGACTGCATCATAGTTTTACTATAGCTTCCATCCATCGGGTTTCATGTCAACATAGATTACAGTAGCATCAATATCATATAGAAATCACCATATAGAAGTACATCATTGCTTTTAGCATCACTCCATTCTCTAGATTGGCATTTTAACAATCACAGTGTTTACCAAATCTGAGAGCCCTCTATGATTTAATAAATCTTTGGAGATAGGAAACAATGAGACGCTTTCAAGTTTTATGTGCTTTAAACTAGTTTAATTTGTTGAATCTTGATATAATGTTTCATTAAGAAGTTTTTTTTAGTTGTTTTACTCATTACTTATTCCACACTTACATTTTGTCTCCCACCATGGAGCTCTAACCCCATATTTTAACAATTTTTCTAAAAAGTGCCCGTATAGGATACAGGCGTGTTTTCTTTTAGCACAATTGAGGAATTATGCAGTGCTCCCACCAAAAGTTCTAGCGCTTCTGCAATCTGTTTTAGTGCTTCCACCCAAAGCTTTCAGGAAGATTGACTATTCCATGTCAAATTTTGTTTTAGCGCTTCTGCTAAATTCTACAGTGCTTCTACCAAATTTTGTAGCGCTTCCAAATTCTGCAATGCTTCCACCAAAAGTTCTAGCGCTTATGCAATCTGTTTTAGCACTTTTGTAATTTCTTGTCTAGATCCGACACAACTGCGGCCAGCAATTTATTTTGACGCATTTGGAATAAAATGAACCAATCCTAGGGTAGTCATTTGGTTTAAAATATATCAATCCTATGGTATTCATTTTGGTTTAAAACATATCAATCCTAGGGTAGTCATCATACATTTTTCTATATCAATTAAAATTAACATCATGACTCTTGTGAAGCAATATCTTCACCTAGAATAGCAAATTGTCTTTTGGGCTTAAAAATTGAACATTGATTACTATGCTTGTGTGGTGACAGGCCTATGCTCTCCCCTTAACTAGGTGATCAAAATTCCAAACTCATCCTTTATTTTCATGCAATTTATGTTTTTTTAAATCCTTTAGAAGGCCTATCGTAGTGGGAAAAAGTACTGGAAAAAGTACTCACCCTACAGGAACGACCTAAGTGGGAACGCCTAAAGCCAAGGATTCCAACCCACTATAATCAAAAAGTGAGTTGTTGATGAAATTCCAACTCGACGGTAGTGTGCAAGATAACCATCCACAAAGCCTTTGTTCTAAAGGTTGGGAGGTCTCCTAAGGGAGTTTATCATTTTTCACACCACACGAAAACCCTATCTACGAACCATAGTGTAGAATCCAGCTGAGTCAGTAATCAGACATTGTAATACTCGCAGTGCAAGGGGAGGGAAGAATATGCCCCCAAGACACTCACCATATAATTTCCAAGGACCGTTTGCTCAAGGGATCGAGAAATCAAACTTTGAGTACGCACCTAGAAAAGACAAAAACACGGGCACCCTCTAGGGGGTGACACAACTGTGTGAGTCGACACAATTTTAAGATGTGGGTTGTTGAGTATAACGATGAATTTTTTGACCTTAAGAGCGAGTCTGTCTGAAGTGTATTTTTGTTAAACAAACCAGTGAAAATAGGACCATGCGTGGCTCTTAAACATACACTTATTGTTTAGATTCTAGGTTTTAAAAACAACTATTCTAAAATTGTTTGTTGTGTTTTCAAAATCATTAATTAAAATAAAGATCATCCAGAAAACACAAAAGAATCAAAACAAAATAAAATGGTGAAATTTATGATTAGGGATTGGAAATCCACAACGTTTGTCAAGAAATCCCTCACAAAAAGAGTCAAGAAACCAAAGAAACAACTTAGTTACAAGAAACTTTTGGAAAGAAGAGGATTTTTATATCAAAGCAGGAAAGTCTTGCTTCAACATAGAACTTAATCCATAGGTTTCATGATTTTTCTAGGGGATATATTGATGATTATGCTTTAGAGCCTTTGTATTCACAAGCTTATTTCCAAAGAAGAGCTCTTTCACATAAACATAATCATAGTCAACCTATTCGTCAGTCTTCCATCCCACAACCAGCAATAGAATATTCCAACCAGCCCGATCAATTCTTACAATAGAGAAAACTTGGAAACATTAGGCTTGTCATCCAAAATCATAGAATTACAAGTGGAGATATCTTGTCAAAATACCAAAAATCCTGAAAATTACAACAACAAAAAAATGCCAGTCTCTTGACAGAAAGAAAAATTATACAACACTGTTGAATCCCAAAGTAGCGCTTACACACTTTATTTTAGCGCTTTTGCATTATCTTTTAGCGGATCCACAGTTTAAATAGCACTTCTACAGTATGTTTTAGCGCTTCTAACGAACTCTGTAGCGCATCTACCAACTGTAAACCAAAATTACCAGTGTCAGAATTTACTAGTCTTTTAGCGCGTCTATAGTCTGTTTTAGCGCTTTTACCCTGTTTCATAGAGCTTTTACCAGAACTTTTAGTGCTACTATAGTTTGTTTTAGCGCTTCTGCCCTCTGTATCAACGCTTCCACAGAACAGAAAAACAGAGAGCTTTCAGAAACATCTGTCAAATTTGTTGACATCAGAAACTCAGGTTTTTATCAGACAGAAACACTTTTATAGCCCAAATAGTGTCTTAAACCTGAAACAAATAGGTTCTTACAAGTCAAATTCCTTTTAACTTAAACCCATATCTTTTAAACTACTAAGTGTCCAATTATCAAAACAAAAATCTTGATTATTGAGTTAAGTTTCCTCATTAGGATTTTGACATCCTATCATCACGAAACAAAACACAATAATCAAATTTTGAAACTTAGTCTCATCAATAGAATACATCATTCTATTCGACTTTGTTAAAATCCAATTGACACTAATCCAAACACAGAAGATCAAAGTTTTAGTGAAACAACAAATAATTGTATGCCAATCTTGACAAGGTTACAAAGACAAAAACTTAGAGAGAAGGAACTCGAAACACCAAACATAATGGTTGAAGAAAACCCCTTTTCCCGATTTCATCAAAATGAACCCAAGAGGATATACAAACTACCCAACACAATCCAAATTTCCATAAATTCATGGAAAAGGTATTGGAACAAGATATGGAAAAATACCTCTTGATGTTAGCAGAATTGGATGCAAAACTTCCAAAAGATTTTGACATCAATCGATTAAAGGAAATGCCTAGAACAACTGAAACATAACAACACAAAGACACAGATCAAGTGGTTGCTCTAACCGCTCAAATGCAAACTTTACAACAACAAATTCAAGATATGCAAAAGGGAACCACAAAGAAGTATTCATTATAGGACATTTGTCCTTATCCCTTTCATTCGAGTGTTGACATGATACCCTTCCCTAGGCATTGTGAGTTCCCCAAATATGACAAGTACAATGGCAAAAGGGATCCGATTGACCATGTGAGGGAATTCAGAACAATGAGCCTCGAGTTTGCACAAGAGGATACTTACCTAATGAGGTTATTTCCTAGGAGTTTAGGAGCACACTGTATGGAATGGTTCTCCAAATTACAACCGGGGATTCGATTCTTTGAAGAACTAGTCAACAGATTTATCACATAGTTCTCCTTCAACATTCAACATGAAGTAACCATAAAAGATCTGTACAACATGAAACAAAAGAAGGGAGAGACATTCCTATCATTCTTACAATGTTGGCGAAAGTTGTTCGCTAGATATCCTTGAGCTATACCTGAAGAGGAAAAGATCAAATTATTTATCAACAACTTAAATGATGACATGAGTTATAGACTAGAATTGTAATGTCCCCCGACATTTGAAAAGGTGATTGAGAACGGACTTAAAATTGAAGAATCCTTAGTCAAAAGAGGAGTGATTAAACATTACAATGATACATCAAACAATGCAAATTTTTCAAATCACTATGGAAACAAAGATAAGCCTAAATTTTGGAAAAAAAATGGAACTACTGGAAACAATGATGCTAAAACTAGCACACAAAATACAAAACCAGTATTCAATTTGACAACAACACCTGTGAAAACAAATTAGAATGAAAACCGGAACAACAATCAAGGTACCACTCAAAACAATAACCCAAATAATGGAGAATCTCGTCCACCACCATATCAAAGGCAATCCAATCGACGAAGATTTACACCATTAGGACAAACTTTGGAATCAACAATGAGAGAGCTTATTGCAAATAGACTTATTACTCTACCAGAAGCACGAAATTGGGAGTTGAAAGTGAAACCATTTTGGTGGAACAATGCTGACTATTGTAACTTTCATAAAAATAAAGGAAATAAAACAAATGACTGTATGCAATTAAAACACCTAATACAAGACTTGATTGAAGCAAAGGTCTTTGTCGAAGGACATCAAATAAACAACGATCATAGTGCGTTTACAAATCCTTTACCCAAATACGAGAAAGGAGAATCTTCTTCAAACAGTAAAGGAAAAAGTGTAAACTATATCTACGACACCACCATTCTTTACATTTTTGAGGTTGAGAAAAATAATGTCATTGATAATCAAACAGATACCATAAGCATCAATGACACTGTATCCCTGAACGTGATTCCAAACATAAATACATCTGACAACCAAATCAATGTCATAAAAATCAGGGAAACACAAGACTATCAATCGGTCAATGCAACAACCAGGGGGTAGTCCAAAGTGATACTGAAAGGAGTTTCACCTAAAATCACTACTCCCCCATCACATCAATACAACATTGTGGATCAACTACAAAAGATACCTGCATAGATATCCATATTGGAACTTCTTAAAATTTCACCATCACATAAAGAGGTTATAGAACAGGCTCTGGTAGCCACTACGGTACCCAATAATTTGGATGTCTGTCAATTTCAAGCTATGGTGGGACATCTGACCACACCTCATTGTCTGTCATTCTCCAAACAAGATGATGTGTCACTAAATCACACTCACAATGCGGCCTTACATATAGAGGTTCTAATCCATAAACACCGTGTCAAGCATATCTTAATAGATGGCAGAGCTAGATTAAATATTTGTACTTTAAAACTAATTCGTGCACTAGGCTATTTCGACAATGCCATTGATGCCAGAAGAAAGATAACAATAAAAGCATATGATGAAGAGGAAAGGTCTTCCAAGGGGCTGATTGTACTACCAATTCAAGTGGGACCGATTGTCAAAAATATTATTTGCCAAGTGTTAGACAAGGAGCTAACATATAACATACTCTTGGGACGTCGATGGATCCATGAAATGCAAGCGATACCTTTGACATATCATCAATGTTTGAAATTTCCTATCAATGGACAAGAGGTCACAATTTCAGTTGACAACAATAATCCTCAGACTTGTAACATGATTAAGGCAAATCAAGACACTATGATACTCCACAATAGAGAAGCTAACACATCTGCTTCATCCAGTGGTGAAAAGCAACTCAATTTTATATCCAAATGGGTTGAGAAGAAGGACCAGGCAAAGGAAACAACTGTTGTTGACTCAACTATATCAAATAATGAAGGACCCCTAAACACTCTATCACAGTAATTTACAGACAAGATCCAGTTAAAAGACAAAGGCTTGGGAGAATATTCCCTTGAGCAATCTTTGTGTCTTTCAAAATTGCTACCATCCCCAAAATCATATGGACAGACCAAAACAAATACACAATGATCATCACAACCTGTCACGGTTCTGGGCAAAAGGTTTGTAAAAGCAGGTACCCTAGAAGATTAATCCAAAGACAAAGCCATTCTCAAATTGCTATATAAAGACGAAGAAGCCTCAACATCAGCAAATATCAGCATAAGAACATATCAGTATGGAAAAGGAAAGGCTATCTTAGAGAAAATGGGCTATGAAGGGCAAGGACCAATTGGCAAGAGAAAAGATGGTATTATAGAACCTATTCAACCTCTAACACTTCAGCCTAAGGACAAAATAGGATTAGGCTATACAGGGGAATCAAAAGAAGTAACTCAGAAAGTAGTAGAAAGGATTCTGCAAATGAGGGACAACTCTAAAATAGATTCAAATGAGAATGAATGGGATCATTTATCTGCAACATCATACACTGAAAAATAAATTGATGTCATCAAAGCATATACACCTATACGAGAGGAGGGACAAAGTTCAGGAACAAGACCACTTGTATTGGGATCACCAAATATCGATGACTCAAGTGAGGATGAACACATTGAGTGAGCTATACAACTCGGAGGAGGGAAATATCATAGACCTCGACCTTCCCACTGACAACTTTGACCACCTGGCTATCAAAACACTTATAGTCGTTGACCTTACTCAACCTGATGACTTATTACCCTTGATACATCCCGAACTTATTGACTGGGAACCAACTGAACCTATTAATATACCAGTGTTTTCAAATGACAATGCCATTGTAAATTTCCTTTGCAGTGACGAACTTGATACAAGTTCTGCCCATAACACTCATAACGACACTTCAAATCAGGAGGGTGCCAAATCTTCCAATTGCAAAAATGACAACAGGGAAAAAGGATCTAATGGTGAAAACCTTTCTAAGGCACCATTAGGTTTTGAAAAAGAAAAAATAAAGAATGTATCTAACAGTGAAAACCTTTCTAAGGCACTGAAAGATGGGAGATTTGACACCCTTCCAGAGCATTACCATGACAGATCATCAGTTCTGGTGGAACCGACACAATCCATAAACCTTGGAACAACTGAAAAGGCAAAGATTCTACATCTGGCAGTGTCTATGACAGAACAGGAGAGGCCCACATTCACCAAATTCTTTGAAGAGCGGCATATCAATTTTGCTTGGTCTTATTCTGACATGCCAGGATTAGATCCAAGTCTCCTGATGCATCATCTATCTCTACCAACCGGAATCAAACCATTCAAGCAAAAATTGAGAAAAATGCATCCTCACATCTTAAGCTGAAGAAGTTGTTGGGTGCAGGATTTATCAGGTCTATCGATTATGCAGAGTAGATTTCAAATATTGTGCCTATATCTAAACCGGATAACAACATCAAAATATGCACAGATTTCAGAGATCTAAATAAGGCATGCCCAAAGGATGATTTTCCTTTACCAAGTATTGACATCATTGTCGATTTAACAGCGGGACATGCCATGTTGTCATTAATGGATGGCTTCTCAAGGTACAACCAAATAAAGATAACACCTAAAGATCAATAAAAGACAGCATTCACTTGTCGTTGGGGTACATTCTGTTGGAATGTCATGCCTTTTGGGTTGAAAAATGCAGGTGCAACATATCAATGGGCAATGACCACTATTTTTCATGACATGATGCATACTTTCATGGAAGATTATGTGGATGATATCTTAGCAAAATCATACACCAGAGAAGGACATCTGGAGATCCTCGGCAAAATCTTTACTAGACTGGAAAAGTTCAATGTCAGATTGAACCTGAAGAAATGTGTGTTCGGGGTAACATCAGCAAAACTCCTTGGATACATAGTGTCAGAAAAAGGTATCGAAGTGGATCCGGCTAAGGTCAAAGCAATAATGGAGATGCCACCGCCTAAAAATATAAGTCAATTACGGTCTCTATAAGGCAGACTACAATCCATCAAGAGATTTATCCCCCAATTGGCAGACAAAATCCACCCATTCAATCATTTACTTCATAAGAATGTCTCATTCAAGTGGGATCATGAATGTGAAACAACTTTTAACCAGATAAAGCAACATTTGATGTCTCCTCCAATACTCATGCCACCTGCAACAGAGAGACCTTTGTTACTATATATCGCAACAATTGACATTTCTTTAGGAGCTCTATTGGCACAAGAAGATTCTGAAGGAAATGAACAAGCTATTTACTATATTAGCAGGACTCTCAATGGATATGAAATAAATTACACATTTATAGAAAAGGCTTGTTTGGCAGTAGTGTTTGCAACCTAGAAATTGCGACACTACATGTTGACTCATACAGTCAGACTCATAGCTAAAATAGACCCATTAAAATATCTATTCAACAAAGTAGCTCTAATAGGGAGACTAGAAAAATGGGTCATGATCTTAAGTGAGTTTGATATCCAGTATGTAGACCGGAAAGCCATCAAAGGACAGGTGATAGCTTATCAATTAGTTGAAGCTCTGTTACAGGATAATCATCCAATGAACATTGAATTTTCGGATGCAGACATTTTGAATATTACCACACAATAATGGAGACTTTATTTTGATGGATCATACACACAAAGGGGGTCTGGTGCGGGAATTTTATTTGTTACACCTCAAGGACACACCATCCCAAGGTCCTATAGACTAATGTTTCCATGTACCAATAATGTGGCTGAGTATGAGGCATTGATTATCGACATCAAAGTGGCAATTGAATGGAAAATCACATAAATACAAGTGTATGGGGACTCACAGCTTGTCATCTATCAGTTAAATGACATGTATCAGACAAAGGATGAAAAGCTCATGCCATATAAGAAAATGATAGATCATCTCAAAAAGTATTTCATGGATATCAAGTTTGAACAGATTCCAAGGGTAGAGAACAAAGCAGTGGATGTTATGGCGGCAATTGCTTCCCTTTTGCAATTACCAAAAAAGCAAGGCTGTTATGAGTTTATGGTAGAACAAGTATCTAACCCTACCTACAACAATCCTGAATCACAAACCATATGTCAAATAGTCGACATTCAAAACTCACTATATGGAGAGATCTATACTTACCTCAAGGATAATATCCTTCCTCCTGATCTTTCTAGAAACCAAAAGCATAACTTCATCCACCAATTTGCTCGACATACATTGATTATTGATATCCTTTACCGTCGAGGTCTAGATGGTACTCTTTTTCGGTGTCTAGAACACAACGAATCTGAATCAACCTTACATGAGGTTCATGAAGGTATTTGTGGAACTCATTCAAGTGGACCAACCCTAGCAAAGAAACTCCTCCGTTTGGGGTATTACTGGCCGAACATGGAAAAGGAGTCTTATCAATTTGTTAAGAAATGTCAAATCCATGGTAATCTAATCCATGCGCCAGCACAAGAATTACACCCATTTACATCAACATGGCCCTTTTGTTAGTGGGGACTAAACCTGGTAGGAAAGATAAACCCATCTTCATCCAATGGACACAAGTTCATAATCACAACAACGAAATACTTTACAAACTGGATAGAAGCGGTTCCTTTAACAATCACTAGAAAGTAGATCTCGTCTTTCATATTGAACTACATAATTTGCCGATATGGCATACCTCAGTCCATTGTTACAAACAATGGAAGACCATTTAAGAACTAGGACGTCCAGGAATCGTGTGAAAAATTTCATATCCAACATCGTTTCTCAACACCGTACTATCCTCAAGGAAATGGCCAAGCAGAGGCCTCAAACAAGACAATTCTGAAAATACTAAAGAAAACGATTAATGATGTTGGACGTGATTGGCATGTTTAGCTAAATCCTACATTATGGGCCTACAAAACTAGAATCAGAACACCAACAGGAGCTACACCATATGCCTTGGTATATGGATCAAAGGCCATCCTACCTATTGAGGTAGAAATACCATCACTCTGTGTCTCACTGAAGGGTATCATTATAGATGAGGATTATAGAATCTCTAGACTACAAGAACTGGAATTACTGGATGAACACCCTCAACAAGCTGTCAATCATTTGAAAGCATATCGACAGAGAATGTCTACGAGCTACAATCACATGGTAAAACCTAGAGTCTTTCAGGTTGGTGACTTGGTCCTAAAGGAAAAAACTAGAAATTAGCATAACAAAGAAAAGAAAGGGAAGTTTGAACCTAACTAGCTAGGTCCCTTTGTCATCATATCAGTTTATGGATCTGGAGCATATCAATTGTCTACACTTGAAGGGGATTTGTTTGATGAACCTATCAACAATATCCATCTCAGAAAGTTCTATACATGAGTCACACCCGCACTAACAGTCTGGGAATGAGTCCTTCCTAATCGAGACTGCATATAGCTAACTCGCTGCTCGGAGGGAACTGCATCATGATATTTCCCTCTATAGTACTCAACCTCTCAACCAACACGGACAACCTCTGCCATGTAATGTGCTAAAGTGGTACCATCTGCTAATCTCTGCACTCTCTTGGCCTGACCCTGAGCCTGCTCTGCAACCCATCTGGCAGTGTCCCTCTCAGCTGTCAATGTTGTGATTTGTGTCTGTGTTGCAGCCAACTGCACCTATACTGATGCTAAAGCTTGCGCGTGTGACTAGGCTTGTGCTTGCATCTAAGCCTGAGTCTGTGACAATTAACCCTAAGCCTAAACAAGTTGAGCATGTACGGTCTCTAACTACACCTGAAGGCTCGCAATTTGCATCTGCTCTAAAGGATCTACCATTGCTTGCCTCTTACGAGGCACGGTATGCATCATGTACTCCTCTAAACCAGGACCTGACCCACCAGCACCCGATACACCTACACCCGATTCATCTGGACTATCCCCACTGCTATCACCACCGCTGCTCTCCTCATCTCCACTATCTCTACTACCATCACTCTCATCACTGCTGCTCTCCACCTCCTCACCACCGATCTCCTCTCCCCTCCATCAACGTCGGTGTGCAAAAACAATCTCCTCCCCAACAGCTAATGGTGTTGGCTCATCAAGAATCATAATGCGTGGAAATGGATGTAATACCAAATGCTCTGCATAATCTGTTGTCACTAGTGGCTCCACAATATCTAGTCAGATCTCCCACACAAGAGGCTGTAAAGCCTAGAATTCCTGCACCGCCACATCATATGACAACCCAGGCCCCTAATCTGCAGAATCCAACTGTCGCCAAGCATAGTGGGCAACACCCTGGGGAATACCCTGAACAATGTCGTACTGACGAAGCACTTGTCTCAGCAAAAATCTCTCCAAAACCCATCGTGTATGCCCGTTCAAAATAAAAGACTGACATAAGAATGACAACTGCATGTCATCATCGTCCCAATGCTTACAATCCAAATAGGGACGCCAGGTAATAGTCTCCATATCATCAAGAACTTTGCGCCAATGATCTAACTTACCCAGTCTAGGCTAAGTAAGTTGACCTACATATCTATGCACATAAGGCCGCCTAGCAAGACGTTGCCTCACCGTCACTGGCCGCGTGACAACAATATGCTCCCAAGCCCACACTTGAAGTAAAGTAACTCCGGCCGATAAACTCTGACCTCCAAGGTACACCACTGAATGCAAATCATGATAAAGGTGGGCAAGCATGCACATGCCCCAAGGGTATCTAGTCCCATGCATGACCATACTCTCAAGCACACGACCCCAACCAATAGAGAATCTCTTTCACTTGCAATCAAGACAAAGGAACCCTCCAATGAATCTAGCAAGTACTATCGGCAAAGTGGCGTGCGTCAGCCATCTCACGCCATGGAATCCACATACCAGCAATCCTGGCATCCTGAAACACCCTCCGAAGAGCCTCAATACCACCCTACTCTGATGAATCATATACAACAATATCCCCCACAACTGGTATCCGCATAATCCTCCAGACATCCTTGTGGGTGACTGTGATCTCACCGGTAGCTAAGTAGAAGGTGTTATGCTCGCTGTGCCACCTCTCCGCTAACGTTGTCAAGAGACCCTGATTAATCCTAATCTGGGGCATGTCTAGTAAAGAGGACAATCCAAAACGAGTAATGATAGTTTTCTCAAGTTGGGCCAGCTGTCGTATCAACTCAAATGTCTGAGGAAATCACTCTTTAATCTGAAGAATTGACAACACCTCCTATCATCATGAAATATTCAAAGTCAGTATTTTTTTGTCAAAATCATCAAAACATCAATTATCCTATCAAACCTAATCAACTCTTAGTGAGACTTTTGATTAAATCTCGTGAGCAAACATCATTGAACCTCACCTATCATGAGGTCAATCATCAAACATCATTGAACCTCGCTTATCATGAGGTCAATACATCAAATCAACCTCGCTTATCATGAGGTTCATCAATCAAATTATAATTATTCGTCGCTTATCATGAGGATAATTATCATCAAATCAATCATCAGACCTCGCCTATCACGAGGTTCTGAACATCATCTACTTGATCAGGATCATCAATCATATCAAACCAAAGGCTGACACGATAAAAAATTGACAAAATCAAGGACAAATTTGCCAAATTATATCAATTTGACTTAGAAGCGCTAAAACATCAAAAGCGCGCCATTTCATCAGGCATAAGCGCCATAGTAGACGGTCAAAGTGCCACTTCATTAGAAGCGCTATTTAATCAGGGAAAAGTGCTAATCTTTCGGGTCAACGCGCTAAACAAGTGAAAGCGCTAAAACAGAAGGTAAAAGCGCTAATTTTTTTTTACCTAAGCGCTAATCTACTAAAAGCACTAAAACAAAAGGTAAAAGTGCTAAACTATCTATCCTACGCGCCAAAACATTGGAAGCGCTAAAAAATCCTACCTAAGTGCTAAAAGATTTGACCTAAGCGCTAAAATGTTGGAAGTGCTAGAACAAAATGCCGAAGCGCTACATCGGCGTGCAGAAGCGCTAAAAGAAATTGAAATTTAAAAATCCGAAAAATGCACAAAAATGAAAAATGGACTTACAACGAGGGGGTTAACCGGTACGTACCAAAGGTCCATAGACGGTCGAATGGTGGTGACGTCACACATGCTCGAACCGGTGAGTATGGTAGGGAATCGACATCCTGCTCCAAATTGCTCTCTCTCTCTCAATTTTCAAAACTCAAATGCACAAATGAGTTTGAAAATGACCTTTTTGACCTTTTATAGGTTATTAAAAGTGGGATTTTTATGGGATTAATTCTTTTTTTTTTAAAGAGAGATTAATTCAAATTTATCCAGGGGAAATATTCTACATTCTTTATTGGGAGATAAATTATTTCACCATCAAATCTTCATCAAATCATCAAAAAATCATTAGAAATTTCAAAAATTCTGAAAAATTCAAAAATTCATTAATTTATCTCTCGAGGGGGCATATATTCATCATCACTTGAAAAATCAATGTTTGGGACAAGTCTGGGGCATACTAAAAAAAATTCGTCAATACTAGCAACAACAGCAAAATTTTCTTTGAAGTAATGTGTAAACACATTACTTCAAAGAGGGGAAAAATGTATACACCTAAAAATGGTCTAGAAAATATAATTAATTAAATATGATTTATTTGATTAATTAACCTTTATTTCATCTACTATTAAATAAATAGAAATATTTATTTATATAGTTCATCTTAAATTCTTCAATCTTTATTCTATTATTTTCGTCTTAATTAAATAAACAAATTTCACTTTGTTTTATTTAATTATCATAATTAAATTCCTCTACTATTAAATAAATAGAAATATTTATTTATAGCTCATAAACAAGGTTAAATACTTTGTTGCTTAATTATCATATCCCTTCTATATTTATTTAATAAACAAATTCTATAGTTTGTTTTATTAATTTGTTTATCCCCTTTTACTAATTTGAATAAAATCATAAATTATTCAAATAAAGGCATAAAGGGAAATTTCCTCTATTCACTCACCTACCAAATTAGATATCAAATATCTAATTTAATTCAATTGGTATTCACGGGAAAGCTGTAAAGACAAATTTGCATTCAATCCTCTCAATCTCATTCCTCTGATTCTTCCTATCATCTGGCCTGATGTTTTCATGGGGAGAAACCATTCCCATAATCAGCTCAAGCTTCTCAATCTCTTACCATTCAATTCTCCATATTGAATCCAAGCCTTTGTTGTGCTTACCCATCACAAATTGTTGTCGTAAACTATATATACAGCCTTTCTTCACAAGAAAAATGATCCAAAATCTCTCATATTTGTGCAAACTTACTCTGCAGGAATAGCAATCATAGCAATAGCATCTTAGCATCATAGCAATCATAGCATCTGTAGAATCAATATCATGACTACATCATAGTTTTACTGTAGCTTCCATCCATCAGGTTTCATGTCAGCATAGATTACAGTAGCATCAATATCATTTAGAAATCACCATATAGAAGTACATCATTGCATTTAGCATCACTCCATTATCTAGATTATCATTTTAACAGTCACAGTGCTTACCAAATTTGAGCTCTCTGTGATTTAATAAATCTTTGGAGATAGGAAACAATAAGACGCTTTCAAGTTTTTTGTGCTTTAAACTAGTTTAATTTGTTGAATCTTGATATAATGTTTCATTAAGAAGTGTTTTTTAGTTGTTTTACTCATTACTTATTCCACACTTACAATCATCTATGTGTATGGTTCTAGTGCTTATGGAATGTCGTTTATGGATGGAAAGCCTCTAAAAGAACCTGTCAATGTGATGCACCTTTGTCGATACATGCATAGTTTCTATGTTGCATGCGCATGACAATCGTCCCTTAGGGATTGCAATTCATTATGCTATGACATTCCTTCATTAATGCATTATCTTAGCATTTTGTGTTATGATGTAAACATGTGTATGTGATTAATTTCTTTAATTAAGAATTGTATATACATGTGTTTTATTATGTTGTGTATCTGTGCATTACATTTGATTAAGTCTTTTGGTTAGGCAATAAGATCATCATTGTATTTAATTAACATACATCAAATGTGTGTTTATTATATCATAATAACATCTAATTTAATCATACAGTTATAAACATAACATCCATCACATAACCATACATGAAAGTAAAGCATACACATAGAGAACACTATGATGTCACAAAAAATCTCAAAATGTGTCATATACATGCATCACACAACTGTGTCAAAATGTGGTGACTATATATTTGTATGTGTCTATACATCAAAATAATGTTATACAAAACAATATCATCAGTGTACAAAATCAGGATAATACAAAATGGGCCTCTAGCCCCCCGGCCCATGGCTCCCTAAGCCCTCTTGTGCTAGCAGTGGCTGAGGTGGGGGTTGAATGGATGTTGCAGATTGTGATCAATGTGATCGTGACACTAACATGTTCATGTGCAGTCCTCAAACTTATCCTCGCAGCTCAATCGCCTCCTCCTGAAGTTGGGCCTCCTGCTCACAGGCTTGTTGCAACTCCTCCTGTAGCTACTACACCTAGGATCCACACTCGGCCTCACAGTTTCTATCTACCCACTGAGGTCATCAAGTTGGCTCTATAGGGCATCACATGCCCTCTCGACACTCTTTTCCCACATCCTAGCCTAGTCTCACTCGAACAGTGCAGTACGAAGCTCAACCGCATGTTGGTCCCTCTGCTCGATCATAGCATCAACGTCAACTTTCCTCTGCATCGTCTTCACATGTACCTCCTCGTAAGCAGTCCTCAACCATTCAATAGGATCGAACAAGTGGGCATGTCACCCCACTGATATCAACTTGTACACGTCAAAGACACTCCCTTGAATGGGCACGGTTGAGGTCGTCTTAGAAATGCACTACCTGATGAAGGCAATCCACTCTTGTGTGTCAACTGTAACCACAGAGTAGGTGTTTTCAATATTAGATGATATAAAAACATGTGCATATATATATGGCATACACCAAAACAAGAAGTACTAAAAAGAAATAACACAAATCGCTCTCATACTTGGATCCCCAACCTGCCAATGTGGATTAGGATGAGTGCAATGTTAGGCCCTTCTCCTATTGTTGTTTCCGCAGGAGGGACGACAGCCACTAAAGGTGGGGACGACAAGACTAGAACCGCAAGTGGGGGTGATGATAGCCTTCATTGTCGTCTAGGCTTCTCTACCCCTCCGCCTGTTATTGTCTCTCCCTTCTCGCTGTCACTGCCACAATCCTCTCCTCCCTGCCCCTGTGCACCGACATTGTCCATGGGGGAATATGCCGAGAAAATTGGGGCAGGGCTCACTGTCAGCCACCATGCTCTAAAATTGTGGGCAACTTCGACATTGTCAATTATGAGAATGGGAGGTTGGTCATCGTTATATGACCCGTCATCGCTAGCAACGACATCTGCAATGGTCAAATGACGACAATTTCCTAGCTAAGCGGATGTATGAAGGGGGAGTTGAGGGGATCATTTGTGTTGCACGAACTGTCAAATAACCCTATGAGAGTAATATGGTACTTTGATGTGGTCCAATTGTCTTGCTAAGAGATGATCATGTTGCATGTGTCATAGTTTTCGCCTGTCGGTGGGCCAAATCCCCATCCCTCTATATGGTCGCCATTTCATGTCTCGTGATTGAAAAACATCAAATTGAAGCTGCCAAAAGCTAAGATCTCCATATCTCCAGTTGCACACTAATGGGTACACATGCACCATTGGTGTACTAGGAGCCATTCCTTGCGAGAACTCGACTGGCCGAGTACATGTGCGCAAACACCCACACTCGTAGGAGCATGCAAGCTATGAGACTGAGAAACTCATAGTGGACGTATCGCCTAAGGTCATGATATAAATGAGCAAGCATGCTTTAACCCCAAGCGAACACAGTATGGTGGTCCTCCATTGCTCAAATGCAATGGACGAGACCCCCATGCAAGTGAGAGCCTCACCCATCCATCATGACTTAGAGGGCAACTATGACGACCATCACCCTCCGAATGAGTAGAATGGCCACTTGCCCCTAGTCATACCACCACATATAGATGTGGTCAGTAGTGTCTCCCGACTCTTTGTACGGATGGTCAGGCCAGTGATCCGGTGCACGTCCTCTCGTGGCATCCACGCCTCGTCATAGGCCACCCGTTGTTCATGGATGGGCAATCCAGTGATCTGGTACACGTCCTCTAACGTGACGATCATCACTCTGGATGGTAGGTGGGAGGAGGAAGTATTTGCATCCAATGCTACATGAGTGCCATGAGCATCGAAGGATGGTAGCACATGTCTGGTAGCGTGTAGGCCCACCATAGGCCCACGTGTTGCAAATGATCCTAATCATCTAGGTGCATGTGCTCAGCCTAATCGCACAGTGTGGTGAGCACATGTCCACCTTTGTTCTCTCTCATCTTTGGAAACTCCTGCAGTAGAGACAAGATTCCCGTCAAATCCATCTGCATCATATAATTCTATCTCCTACATCAAAAAAATTCTAAGTTAGCCTATGAGACAAAGACGTGTTGCATAGACGTTTACGCGATACGCTAGCATTCGAGGCTGAATGTTGTCAGACGATAGCGTGTCAGGCAAACACCAAGGTGATTGAAGGTCGCCAACACACTGTCAGGAAGACAATGCATCGGTCGGATGCTTGTGTTGCTTTTAAAATGGAAAAAGCTTAAAAAATGCATTAAAAACATGAGATAGGGTTAGATTCCTCATACCTCGTTGACCCCACCTCCCTCGACTACGGTTGTGCAGAGCTACATGATCCTTGGGTCTACATAGTCACATCTACGAGGCATTTTTTGAATTTTCTCTCACAAAAGTCAACAAACTCCTCGCTATGAGTAGTGAAAATGACCCTTTTGTGGACCCTCCTAGGTATATATAGGTCATTTTTGGCCCATTTTTCCTAATGAAAGTGGTCCTTCCATCCTTCCTATTTTCACCCCACCTAGCTAGAGGTAAAAACAAGAGGTTGTATATATTCACCTCTTCATCATATTTTTCTTCTGAACCACCAAATTTTTCTTAAGTATTCTTCTCATTGAGGTAGCTTCTTTTGATTTTTAAATTGACCTAAATTTGAGTTTTCCATAATGAAACTTCACATCTAGTGTTGTAATTTCTTGCTGAGATCGATTGCTAGGGGCATCGTTAGTATCTGCTTGCTCGACCTCTATGGCCTCTACAGTATCCTTTTTGCACGTAAATCTGTAAAAAATTTAAATTTTTAGTCTTGCACTAATGTTTTCTTTTCTACTTTAGTGTAGTTGACTTTTCTCCAAAAATTCAGCTCACTAAAGTGGGGGAAAAATGTAGTGTCATAAAATTGCACCCCATGGCATTTTCACACATGCGTATTTGGCCCGCCATATTTATGGCACCTTGCTACATTTATGAAAAGAATCTTATGAGATAGAATTTTGTGATTTCAACTCCATAAGGGACAATGATGAAACATTAGCAATATGCAACCTCATTTCTTGCAAAGTTGTGAGTTGGACACCTGTGTGGTGCATGGACATCCATGCAACACGCAAGCGTCTGCAAAATTTTTGAGTTTAAATGACGGAATCTCGTGAACTTTTCCCATGACACGCATTGTCATGGTAGAATCTCGAGTATAACGGCTCTTCCTACACATGCAACCTCACAAAACTCTCATTTTCACTTTTATTCTCATTCATTTTCACTCTCTCGCTCCAACTTGCCTACTTTCTCTTCTTTATCTCTTCTCTATGGCAAAACTCTCCCGAATTCAAGTCTCGTCAACAGCCAAGGCTCTCTTGCAAGCGCCCAATGTCCCGTCTATCAAGCCAAGAGGCAGCCACAAACTGTTGGTAACACTCTCTTGTTGCATGTATCTTGTCTATTTGCTAACATATTTATCTCATCTATTTACTTTGTGATACGAGTTCTCCTCCACACCGAGGTTTGCTTTTATCACTCATCTATTTATTTGTGATACAGGCTCTCCTCCATAGCGAGGTTTTTTTTATCACGTATCTTGTCTATTTTACTTTACATTTTGTCTATTTTTATCTGTTTGGTTGTCCGTGGAGGTGGAAACGCAAAACTGGGGTTTGACTGAGGCAAACCCCAAAACAACCCCAACACTCTTCCTTGTCCTCCTTGTGTGTAGGTTATTCGCATGAAGCTTCACGGGAGGTTTCGTAGTGTAGGATTGTGTGAGTTAACATTTACCTTTCTTTTTAGCTTTCTATTAACTTAGTAAAATAGTTAGACTTCGAATTATGGGTAGATAGTAGATTTTGTGAGTTTTTGTGTATAATTTTATCTCTTTGTCCATATGAATTGCTAGCGCGTCGCGTTGTTGTCCAAGTCTCGCTCAGACTTCCTTTCATCAAGAGCTTGCTAGCTTGTCTCAAAGGCCTGTGTAATCTACTCTTCTAGTCGCCCGAAGTCCTTCATCCAAAAATGTATCAGAAACTCTCTTCTAAGCACGTTTTTGCAATCTCTTTCATATTGTAACCTCTATCACTTGAACTTTTGTCATTGATGTGACTAAGGGTGATTCGCCCCTTTAGACCCTATTTGTCTTGGGACTTGGGAGTAGCGAATCCCCTCCTTCACAAGTTCTTTTCTTTAAATTTGTTTGTGACAGCTCTTATAGTTAGAATTGCTTTGTTATAGTTCTTATCACTAGAATTGATGTATGCCTTATTACAATTCCTATAGCTGAAAATTCACTTTTTATCACTGGTTTGTAATATTGTTGCATAAATCTAGATAAGAAGTTTTTAATAGGTGAACTAAGGTAGGTTGCATTACATTGGAATCATCTTGCTACTTTCAGCCCTCCAACAAATTGTCATTACATCTTTCATAAGCTTACGCCTCAGGTTAACATAGATTGAATTGAATCATAAGATGAGATATTAAATCACAATCCAAGCATAGTACAAAGAATAAAAACTTCAATCTTCCACTCAACACCTTTTCTTTAGATCATTTAGTTTATCATTGAAGTAAGTTGGTTTTCCTTCTTGGCTCAACATTGCCCAAATTACATTCCAACTTACATCACAATCTACTTGGAATATCTTGATGAAATATGGAAAAATCCAACATTGTTTGTTATGTTACTTTCCTCTTCATCAACTTAAATCTCCTATCAGTTGCTAAGATCCACTTGAATTCCTTATATCCTCTTCTTGTCTCATTTAGTGGAGCACAAATACTACTAAAATTTATGATGAACTTATAGAAATTGGTCAATCCATGAAAATATCTTTCTTCCCCTACATTCATTGGTGTAGGCAACTCCACAATGGCTCTAACTTTCTTTGGTTACATCATCAAACCTTCTATTCATATCACAAATCCCAATTATACTAGTCCTTCCTTCATGAAACTATATTTTATCAAATTGATCAACAATGTTTCTTATTTTAGCCTTTGTGGTACTAATTTGATATTTTCCAAATGCTCTTATTTGGTCTTGCTAAAAATAGAATATCATCAAAGTAAACTATTACAAGTAAGGCTTTCATTAATACCTCATTAATTAACCTCATAAATGTGCTTGCATTGGTTTGTCCAAAGGGCATAACAAGACACTCATATAGCCCCTCATTGGTTTTGAAAGTTTTTTTCTATTCATCCCTTCTCTTATTTTGATATGGTGATAACCACTGCTTAAATCAATCTTGGTGAAAAAAAATTCCTCACTTAGATAATTCATGATATCATATGCCCTTGGCAATAGAAATTTATACCTTACAATGATTTTATTGATTGCTCTAGAATCAACACATTCTCCACTCATTGTCCCTCTTGGGTGCTAGCACCATGAGTATTGTGTATGCTCAAACTCTCCTAGATCAGACCCTTCCTCAATAACTAATGCACCTATACTTTTATATACTGATTCTTTGTTGGTGTCATTTTATGCAGTGCTTTATTCAACAAACTAGCTCCTAGAATCATATCCATGTGATGAATGATACTCCTTAGTAGTGGCATCCATTTTGGCATGGTGTCAAACATTATCCTATACCATGGTGATGACTTATACTCCTTGTATTATTTTAACCCTAAGATCTCTTCTGGTGCTTCCTCTTCACTTGCACTAGTATTCCCTTCAATTATAGTGTTGAACACCTTGGGAATTAGTGTAAAACAAATACTATGATGCTTTAGTTCATCCAAAAACATCCTTCCATAAAGCAAGCATACCCTGGTTTGCTATAAACTTGTTCTTTTATGTCCTTCAATAGAATTAACCTACGTATTTGGCTATTCTTGGTTATAGTATATGTGTTTTTGATGTCAGAGCATCCCGAGGAATTCAGCTATCAACATCAAATTTTGGTTTGTTTTCATTTTGGTGTTGAGCATTTTGACCCTTTGACATTTATTCTTACTTTGTCGGTTTATCAATTTTCAAGCTATTTACTCTTGGAATTGAATATTATTGAGTTGCTTGAATATTAAATTTAATATGCTAGAGTTTCATGGATAAATTAAAAACAAAAGAAAAAGAAGAGATGAGAGGAGGCATGGAAGGTTGAGGGGCGCAAGAAAAGTCAAAAAGTAATATTGAGCAACAAAAAGAAAGGAGAGGTCGTGCAACAAGAGAAGGTGAAAAGAAGCGAACAGAAGGATGGAGAATGGGGCAACGTGGAAGAGTGAGAAGATAAGGGAAAATATGTGAAGAAAAATGCAGCAAAAAAGGCAAAAAAAATACAAGGGCGCATGGGCATCAAGAAGATAGCAACATATTAATGAAGTTCAAGCAGAAAATATGTGAAGGAAAAGGCAACGCAGGAAGATAAATTGGAGAATAGCATGAAAACTATGGTAAATTTCGATGCAGCCACAGAAGGATTTGGGTGTGCAAGGAAATGGAGATGATCATAAAATAATAATAAGAAACCAATGTTAAGTCAAAAGGCCGATACAAATAACTTGTGTCAATGTTTGATAAATATTTGCAAATTAAATTGGAGGAACAAATGGTTTTATTGTGATTGTTGGAATTGCAGACTTGTAAAAAAATTGATTCTTAGATAGTAAATTGAAATTGAAAGAGAATTGGTGGTGTTTGTGAATTTGAAGTTTGTTGGTTGTTTTGGTTAGCTACTTATTTCATTTGTCTAATAAGACAATTGGAATTTGATCTATGTTAATTGGTATTAGAGGAGGTTCAATTGTGTAGGAAAGTGAACCAATAAATTTTCCTTAACGTAGCCAACATGGCTTACAGAGGATGGGGTCACAAAGGTAGAGGACCCAAAGGAATGGAGCTTGAGATTGCAAAAGTAATAAGAAATTGTATAGCAAAGCCAATGAGGGGTATCATTGTACTATTGGACGTCATGGAGATGGCTCAAAGACAAGGAGTCCATGTAGAGGATATCAATGAAGACAAAGACGAAGAACAAAATGTTGAAGGACAAGATGAAGTGAATGTCAGGGATTGATCCAAGCGAAGAAAGATTCATCAAAGCCATCACAAGGATAATTTCTAAACCTTGATTTAATCCACCAAATTATAAAGGAGGATTAAATGTCGAAGAGTTGTTGGATTGGATCACTGAAATGGAAATGTTTTTTGAGGATGATAACATGGAAGATCAGAAAGTCGAGCATGCACGCAGAAAATTGAAAGGACACACTTCCTTATGGTGGGAACACTTGGAGACGGATAGACAGCGAAGGGAGAAAGAGAAAGTTAAGTCATGGGATCGAATGGTGACAAAAATCAAATCAAAATTTCTACTAGCCAATTATCAAATTAATTTGATAAAGAAACTTTAGAATTTGAAGCAAATGGAAAGTAGTGTTGAGGAGTATATCGAAGAGTTCTACCAATTGAGTATACAATTCGGTCACATTGAAGAAAACATTGAGCAAGTTTCAAGATATTTGAATGGGTTGTGTATATCTATTCAAGATGAGATAAGTTTGATGAATATGTATAGTGTGGAGGAGGCATATCAATATGCCTTAAAGATAGAAGAAAAACTTAATAGAACACAACAAAATAACTCTTGAGGTAGATGATAGCCAATAGTGGTAGAAACTACCAAAGCAAGCAAGAAGACGAGACTTCCCTAGAGGAAGAGGAGATTACTCTCATGGAAGGTCATTTGGATGAGGTAGAGGAAGAGGATTCAATGGTATGTGTTTCCAATGTGGGGAAACATGACATCGAACATTTGAATGTACGCAAATCCAGCATGAAGGGGAAAAGGAAAGGAGGCAAGAGTGCATGTAGCACAGGCTGAAAGTGAAAAAGAATCATCAACTAAGCATAGAGAATCTACCCCGAAGGAGAAACTTTGATGTTGAGAAGAGTCTTATCGAATCCTAGAAAAGAGAAACCAGAACCAATATAAAGGAGAAACTTGTTTCAAACAAAATGTAAGGTGAGTGGAAAGTGTTGTAAAGTGATAGTGGACAGCGATTGTATGGATAACATTGTATTCAAGGAGATGGTGGAAAAGTTGAGGTTGAAGAAGGTGAAACATCCCAGCCCCTACCAAGTTTCATGGTTACAAAAAAAGCATCAATTGGTGGTGTAGGAGAAATGCCTGGTAAGTTTTCAAATTGGAAACTACAAGGATGGAGTTTTCTGTGACATTATGCCAATGGATGCATATCATATTCTCTTAGGAAGACCGTGGCAATTTGATAGACAAGTTGTTCATGATGGCCAATTGAATACATATGCAATCAAGAAAGATTAAAATGAGTACATTCTAAACCCATTGAAGAATAGAGAAGGAGAAGATGAAGATGAAGACAAACCAAAGGTTGCTTGGATTCTAGAAAGCAATTTTTGAGAGAATTCAAAAAGGAGAAAACATGTTTTGCCATTTCCCAAATTTGCAGCAGTTGGGGCAGCAAAGAAAGAGGATGAAATACCAAAGGAAGTTCAAGAGATTTTGGAGGACTATGCAGAAATTTTGTAGTTGCCTAATGGATTGCCACCCATGAGAAGCATTAGTCATTGCATGGATTTAATTCTCAGTGCAAGTTTTCCAAACAAAGCACCATTAAGGATGTCACCAAAAAAGAATGAAGAGATAAATAAGCAAGTGCAAAGGTTGCTTGATAAAGGGTTGATTAGAGAAAGTTTGAGTCTGTGTGCTATTCCAACAATGTTGGCACCAAAGATAGATGGGGACTAGCGAATGTGTACAGATTCAAGAGAAATAAATAAGATAACCATCAAATACCAGCTTACATTACCAAGAATGGATGATATGATGGATTTCTTGAGTGGAGCCAAATATTTCACTAAGATTGATTTGAAGAGTGGTTACCATCAAATTAGAATAAGAGAGGGGGATGAATGGAAGACCGCTTTCAATACCAAAGATGGATTGTATGAATGGTTGGTGATGTCGTTTGGATTGACAAACGCTCTAAACACTTTCATGAGATTGATGAATGAAGTTTTGAAGCCATATCTTGGTAGGTTTGTGGTTGTATATTTAGATGACATTTTGATATTTAGTAAAACAAAAGAGGAACACTTACAGCATGTTAGAGTTGTTTTGCAAAGGCTAAAAGAAGAAAAATTAATGGTGAATTTGAAAAAGTGTAGTTTCATGAAGGAAGAGTTGGTGTATTTGGCGTTTGTGGTTTCTAATAGTAGTCTAAAAATGGGCATAGAAAAAGTGAAAACAATTGTTGATTGGTCTTCACCAAGGAGTATGTTTGAAGCAAGAAGCTTTCATGGATTAGCAAGTTTTTATAGGAAGTTCGTCAAAAAATTTAGTGGGATATGTGCACCAATTACGGAGACAATAAAAGGTAATAAAAAAGAATTTGTTTGGATAGTTACAAAAGATAGAAGTTTTAATATTTTGAAGGCAAAAGCGATAGAACAGCCTGTGTTAGTCTTCCAAGTTGATTGTGATGCAAGTGGGATAGCGATAGGGGGAGTTCTAGGTCAAGAGGGAAAACCAATAGCTTACTTCAGTGAAAAGCTAAATGAAGCAAAGAGAAAACACTCTATGTATGACCAAGAGTTTTATGCAATTGTGCAAGCACTCAAGAAGTGGAGACATTATTTGCTGTCAAAGGAGTTTGTGTTGCACACCAATCATCATGCATTACAAATCATTATCAACCAAGGTAAGTTGAGTCAAAAGCAAGTAAAAAGGGATGAATTTCTTCAAAGATATTCATTGGTTTTAAAACATAGAAGTGGGAAATCAAATAGAGTTGTTGATGCATTAAGTAGGAGGTGTTCGTTATTGGATGAGTTGAGAGTAAGTGTTGTTGGTTTTGATTGTATGAAGATTTTGATTTTAAAGAAGCTTGGGTGACGTGTAAGAGTCCAATTGGGACAGATAAAACTCCATGGTTAGAGTATTTTATTCAAAAAAAATTATTGTTTAAAGGAAAGAGGTTGTGTATACCTCAAGGTTCCATGAGGGAGAATATGATGAATAAGAAACATAGTGGGGGGTTTGAGTGGACATTTTGGAGTGGACAAGACATTAGCACAGTTAAATGAGAGTTATTATTGCTCAAGGATGAGTGCAAATGTAAAAAGAATGGTGCAAAAGTTGTCAGATATGTTAGCATGCCAAGGAAGTGAGGCAAGACATCGGACTATACCAATCATTGCCAATACTAGAGAGACCATGGGAATGCAGTAGCATGGATTTTGTTTTGGGCTTGCCATGAACACAAAGAGGTAATGATTTTGTTTTTGTTGTAGTGGATAGATACAAAAATGGCTCATTTTATACCATGTCACAAGTGTAGTGATGCTTCCCATATAGCTACATTATTTTTCAAAGAGATTTGGTTGCATGGCTTGCCAAGATGTATTATTTCAAACTAGGACACAAAATTTGTTGGTCATTTTTGGTGTACTTTGTGGAAGAAAATGAGAACACAATTGGGGTTTAGTTCAACCTATCATCCTTAAACTGATGGTCAAACTGAAGTTGTGCACCGAAGTTTGGGTAATTTATTGAGATGTTTGGTTGAGGATAAACCAAATCAATGGGATTTAACATTGACACAAACGGAATTTGCATATAATAACTCGTAAATCTAAGTGTGGAAACAAGTAAATTCCAAGTTGTGTATGCGTACAGCCCAAGAGGAGTTGATGAATTGAGAGATATTGTAGATTTGAATAGAAAGAGTGTTGTAGCGAAAGATTTTGCTAAGTATATTCATTATTTGCACAAAGAAGTGAAAGAAAACTTGGAGAAGAGTGTCATTACTTATAAAGAACATGTTGATGTACTAGGAGTGTGCAAGAGTTTAAGATTGGTGAGTTGGTAATGGCACATTTTTGGAAGGAAAGGTTCCCACAAGGAACATACAATAAGTTGAAGTCGAAGAAATAGGCACGTGCAAGATTTTGCAGAAGTTTTCATCCAATGCCTATGAAATTGATCTTCCAACCAATATACCTCTTGCCGAAGAAGTTTGAGGAGGTTGATCAAAGCATTGATTCACAGATAGCCAAAAGGACAAGGAGAAAAGAATATTGGGAGTATTTGGTTTGTTGGAAGAACCATGCAACAAATGAGGCTTCATGGGTCAGTGCTTCAGATTTGGAGAAGTTTGTGATTCCAATTCTAGACTTGTCGAAATGTTCATGAGCTCCCAACTCATGAAACATTTTTATACCCGATGTGTTTGATGCCCAAGCATCTTGAGTAATTCAACTATCTACATCACATTTTGGTTTGTTTTCATTTTGGCATTGAACATTTTAACCCTTTGACATTTATTCTTAATTTGTTAATCTAATAATTTTCAAGCTATTTACTCTTACAATTGAAATATTATTGAGTTAGCTAAATATTAAATTTAATATCCTAGAGTTTCATTGATAAATTAAAAACAAAACAAAAAAGAGATGAGAGGAGGCGTGGAAGGTCGAGGGGTGCAGAAAAAGTTAGAAATTAATATTGAGCAGCAAAAAGACAAAGAAGGGAGAGGTTGCACAACAAGAGAAGGTGAAAAGAAGCACCGGGAGGATGGAAGATAGGGCAATGTGGAAGTGTGAGAAGGTAAGGGGAAATATGTGAAGAAAAATGCAAAAAAAAAGGCAAAAATATACAAAGGCATGTGGGTATCAAAAGACAGCAACATATTAATGAAGTTCAAGCAAAAAATGTGTGAAGGAAAAGGTAGTGCAAGAAGCTAGATTGGAGAATAGCAAGAAAACTAGGGTGAACTTTGATGCAGCGATAGAAGGAATAGGGGTGCACAAGGAAATAAAAATGATCAAAAAAAAGAAACCATTGTTAAGTGAAAAGGCCAATACAAATAACTAGTGTCAACGTTTGATGAATGGTTTGCAAATTAAACTAGAGGAACAAATAGTTTTATTGTAATTGTTGGAATTGCAAACTTGTGAATAAATTTGATTCTCAATTAGAAAATTGAAATTGAAAGTGAATTGGTGGTGTTTGTGAATTCAAAGTTGGTTCTTTGTTTTGGTTAGTTGCTTATTTCATTTCCCTTATAAGACAATTAGAATTTGATCTACATTAGTTTTCTCTCCCATCATATAGCTTAGAATTCAAACTACTAGGGCCTCCCCAACAATAGGTGACACACATCCATTGGAGTTATATCACACAAGACTCATCATGGCAACTTCATATCTTAAATCTTGCCCAACACTATTCATTGACCATCACCTTGCATTCTATCTATAACAAAGCAATTGTGTAAAAATTAAGGTGTATGTGCCTCTTTAATTTAAATTTTTAAACCATTTCTTATGATACCAAGTTTGTTGTGCTTCTACTATCAATGATTACCCCAAGACACTTCTCTCCTACTTTACATCTAGTCTTAAATAGATTATTTCTTTGTACTAGTCCTTCCTTAGGATTCTTCATTAAGGACTCTCTCATCACTAGTGATTCTCTGACTCATATGTCCACTAGGGTTCATCTTCTCCAAATGCAATTGTAGTGCTTACTTTTAGTTATTTTCCTTGGCCTTAGAAGCATTCAAATGTTGTGTCCTTTGTACTTGAAGTATGTTCCTCTAAAGGGTCTTTTCTCTTCCCTTCCATAAATTTATCTACCTCTAATATCCATCCCTACTGTATGGATCTCCTTCTCCTTTAGCTTTATGGTAAGTGTCGCAACTCCTTTCATCATTGTGATATGCACCACTACCTTTGTGATAGAAACCATCAATGATGGCCATCTACTTGGTTGTAATGAAATTCACAAAACTGCCTAATGGTCATGAAGTGAAATACACCTACAATGTACATCGTCAATGCTCATTTATATAACTAGATATTGATTGATTGATACAAATTTGCATACTAGCAATTATCTCTTATGTTCAATAATATAGTCGAATAGTGCCTATCCTAAAGAAAGAAACATCACAATCCCTTCAAATACATTTTGAATCGCATCAATCTAAAGGAGTTACATGTGGCTTGTCCCCTTTTCGCATATAGTGATCCATGGCAAATGATCGAGACAAACATGGTGTTTTCTAGGGTGCGTTACTATCTTCAAATTAAACTCTTGAAGGAACAGGTGTGCACAACGAAATAGAGATGAATAATTGGCTTGTTCATCAAATACTTAAGTGATAGTGATCTATGAAAAGAACAAACATAATGGCCAACAAGTGTTATCTAATTTTTTACAAAATACACCATGAAAAGAGCTTCCCTTTCATTTTTTGTATATTTTTGGTATGCAAAAGTTAACTTTCAACTACAAAGTAGATTGGCAATCAACGTTGTGCTAACCAAGTTGTGCAAGTATTACCCCAATGATCATGCTCAATGTGTATACATGAATGCGAATTGATGTGTACTAGCTTAAAAACTACAATACAGTTGTAAAGGCCAACTTTTACTTTAATGTGTCAAAAGTATACTAGGGTTTATCTAATAAAATTGTTCATCCTTGCAATAAGAGATCCTCTAATGGTGTTAAAATATGTTCTTAGTCCTTGATGATCTTCCTATAATACCCTTTGTTCCCAAGAGAAGCATAAAATTTGTGTGGTGTTTATGGAACTTCCAAATAAAGGATAACCATGACTTTCATTTGATCAATTGGCATCCCACCTTTAGAACTGAAATGTCCTAGAATATTAACGAAGAGGACCATGAATGTGCACTTTTGTAGATGCAATGCAATTCTCAATTGCTTGAACTTTCAAACATCAAGTGGAGTCACTCAATGTGATTATTTACCATCCTATTGATGGTCTAGTCAACCAAATAGACTTGTTAAAATTGATGATAAAGCCCTTGACTGCATTAGTAATGATCTTGTAGAACACCATTGGTGCATTCTTTAGCTTGAATGGCATGGCATCAAGCACAAAACTACCCCATTCTATAATACATATGGTATTTGCCTTGTCGTCTTCTTTGATTTGTACCTAATGGTATCTTTAGAATGTACTAATGAAATTTCAAACATTGTATTAAACAAAACCTTCCAAAATTTATTCTATGAATGGCATTAAAAATGGGTCAATGATACCTACTTCATTTAGCACAAGACAACTCACACAAATTCTAATTTTATCATCCTTCGAATGATCATAGGTACCACCCCCTATAATTCACTAACTAGGAATATGATGTCTATTTCTAACTTTTCTATCTTGTCTTCAACCTTCATCCACACACTAGGATTTAGTTGATATTATTGCTTCTTAATAGTCTTGGAGCCTAGATTTAATATAATTTGCAAGTTCCCAAGAGAAGTGTGTAGTCCTTTCATCTCCCAATAATCTCTAGGAAATATCTTTGTATTCATGAAATAGGTCAAAAAAGTGTATTGATTGCTACACTCCCCAATAATCTCCTATGTTGGCCATATTTGTTGCCTCTTCTAAACCATTATTCACTTGAACTATCTTTAGTGGATTGGTTTAGTGAGTTGTTATGCCTTTGGATGTAGCGACAAGTTCACATTCACTAATCTCATTATCCAAGGTGCACAATAACTATGCTTTGGAAGTTATTTTGTTCTTTCTCAACCTCCTTACCTATCCACTTTTATGTGACATGCCCTATATATCCTACCCTTTATTTCTTAATTCTCTAATCTCTACTAATTATGCACATATTTTTGAGACCTTGTCCCACATGGAAATCTCCTATTCTCCAAGTACCAAACAATCTATTATGGTTCTCCATTAGAGTACCCCAAACACTTTCACACGTTAATACATTAAACTATGTAGAGGCTACATCATTATAATCCAATATGCATGCCTTTCCAACCAACAAATGTATATTTGAAGGCATTTATGAAATTATCCACTCTTTGTACTTCAATTGATGCATCATCCACCACCATGCTGGGGTATTCCCAAAAGTGTATGAAACAATAGTGGGGAGATCATGTTTATTCAAAAAATCACTTTAGCATGGAAGCTAATAATCATTTGTCTCCATGACTAATTTTAGTGAATTTTCACAATAAATTGAACAATTTTTAGGGCTTATTTGTGTTCTAGGTATAGTGATGAGGAGGCCCTAAAGGGAATTTGGGCATGAAATAATGTAGCAATAGAATATAATTCAATACCCAAAATAAAGCTCAACCAAACTTTTCTTAGGGATGGTATGTTTTGAACAAAAGATGTTATTCGTTGGTTAACTTTCTTAGGTATGTATGTTTTGAACAAAAGATGTTATTCATTGGATATCTATTGAGGCTCTAATGAGAAATGAAAATCACAAACTTTTTTGAAGCAAGTGTTTTTAGTGACCTAAGGCTAGAATGTCGCTATTAATGTTTTGATTAGCTCACTTGCACCCATAATGAGGAATGACGATCACATAAATTCCTTTCTAGAAAAAGTGTTTAATGAACAAAGGCTAGAATGTGGCTTTGAGCGCTAGAATGCGGCTTTGAGCACTTTAGATAGCTTACTTGATTTCTCTTAGTGTAGGTAGTTAGGGAGCATCAAAGGCTAAATAACACGTCTTTAGCTCGAGTGGCCATAAAGTAATGAACAATGATTACTATGTATTATCTTCACTTTGATAATTTACTTGTACCCAATTTCCTTTATTATTACTTGTCTCAAATTTTTAACATTTTTTTTGTTATTAAAGGGTGAGGCCTCCATAAACCCCTCTCCTAGTATTTTAAAAATGGCATCAATCTTTCAAGACATTATTATTAGAATTTTACACAAATGTAATAGACTTGAGCCTCCTTGTATACTCAACTCCTCTCTCCAAGAAAGTTTAACCATATATTTGAAAGAAAACAAAACCCTTCTAAGATTTGATATCACATAAGTGAATAAAAGAGTTACTCACTACTAACACTAGATATATAATTTGAGCTTAACAAAATAACTAAAGCTAAAGAAGCATGAGCTAAAAATGTTACGAGACAAAACAACAAGGCAAACTTGATCTTCATTGATTTTGAATCATCTCACATTGCAATAAAGAGAATCTAGAATCTACTATTAAATCTAAGATAAAAGAATTATGGTGTGATTAAAATCTACAAATCAAAATGTCTTCAAACACAATCATATCAAATATTTGCAAAGTTACATTTTCAACTAAATTGTGATTCCATCTTAAGCAGAATTGGGCCTCTAAAACTTAGAAGACATGTTCACTAGAAATTCATTTCAAGCAAAGAAAACTTGGTTGTGCTAAAAAGCAACTAGTGCCTTGTTGGGCAATTATTGAAGCACAAAACTTCCTTGTGCCTTATTCAAACCCCAAAACTAAGCATTTAAGTTTAAAATGACCTTGTGCTTCATTTCAACCCATAGACTAAAATGATGTTTTCGTGTACACAATCCATAGTTTAAAACTTTTAAAGTGTCAATCAAAGCTTCCTATTGGTTTTGAAAAGCAATTTGAAATTTAAAAGCAAATAACACAATCCAATCCAAAACAAGTAAATTGATCAGAAATTGGTCAAACATGAACATAATAACGATGCACATCAAAATAAGCAACTTGATTATACACAACATATATCAAAACATACAACAAAATATGAGACAAAAATACTATGCCTTTTCCTCTAAAATATCTTGCCCTTTTCACCTCTACATGCATTTTTTTCCTCTAACAATATCATGCCTCCATTTAACATATAAACATTACGAATTACCGTAACTGAAACCAATTTAACCATCTTCTCATATAATCATTAAATACTTTCAATTATTGTAATAAAAGAACATAAAATTAACTCTTTTTCGCTTGCAGGTGTTGTTTGTTAATAAAAAAACATTTAAAAGTGAAAGGTTATTCCCCACATGTATGCCTTGGAACATTGAGACGCGTGAGTAATTATAGACTATATGCAGACTTATTATCATGATATTAATTTCTGTTTCCATTTGTAATTATGTCCCATAGCGTAGGTAAATGTGAAGTTAGACGAAGACTGCCATAATTATATAAACATTTATCACAGCATTTATTACATTATAAATCGAATATAACGAACTTTCTAGACATCATACCAAGAATTGGTGCAACTACTTAAATGATAACTAGTGTTAATTTACTCGAGTCATAAAATGAAATTTTAAAAAGTAATTATGCATGCAACTAAAAGAAATGCACCCATAATTTTGTGAAAACTTACAGAGATACCCAGACAGTGTTTAATATGATACCTGTATCAAATATTGTACCCCAAATCCCCAGGTGCCAAAGACCATGCATTTTTAACTTTACTTAACACTCCTTTATTATATTAAGTCTACTTTATTGATACATTTTCAATGCATAACTTGGATATCTAAAATGTCCTTATCGATTAATGATAAACAAATCTAAAGCATTAAACTCCTGAATAACAGACATTAATAACAAGAGGTGAGATTCCATGTAAAAGAAAACAACTTACAAAACCACCTACAAGCAATATCAAACTAAAAAATTTACTCCAAACCCATTCGTATTAGTGTTTAGACAAAAAAAAAATGTTTTAACTATAAAAGATCTACAAAATAGATTTAAACTACAAAATCCAATCGTAAAAAAAATTGTAGTCTTATTCTCTATAGAAAAGATTTTAACTATAAAAAATCTACAAAATAGATTTAAACTACAAAATCCAATCGCAAAAAAAATTAGTCTTATTCTCTATAGAAAAGATTTTAACTATAAAAAATCTACAAAATTGATTTAAACTACAAAATCCAATCATATAACGTAAAACAAGATTTATAGTCTTATTCCCTATAGACAAGATGTTACTACAAAAAATAAATGAAACAGATTTAAACTACAAAAAATAAACAAAACAGATTTAAACTACAAAATCCAATCATATTATAACGTAAAACAAATTTATAATCTTATTCTCTATAGACAAGGTCATTGCATTCACTGCCATATTTTATAGGAAGCCAAATATATACAGTCAACTAATTGCCCACGATTCAACCCCAACTACAATATGGGCCACCGATGCCCTTTAATGAAAAGACATCATATATTTGGCCAACAAGGATGTTGATTAGATAACATCCAGAATCAAAGTTCTTTTATTACTATTGACTTATAGTATATCTATTTTCAAACAAACACCGCCTTTTGTGACACTCTAATAAGTGTGATCATATCAAATGATCGAAGTCTCAGCTTATTTAATACAAAATTGCAAAGCAGGGAAATTAGTCTTTTCACCAATCTTGAACTAATCTTGTGTGATTATTACTCATTGCCAGGTATAAAAGTAATCTGAAAAGATTCTATAAACCTAGAAACATGCTATTAATAATTCTTACTTTCTATTACTTTACAATAATTTGGTATAAAATATCTTACTTTAAACAGTAAATCATAAACATATTCAGAAAATTTAAGCCAAAATTACATGTACAATTGCATAAATATTAATAAATAATTAGACAATCCACTGCCAAATGAAAACCTGATATCATGTAAGCACTACTCCGAACAAATCAAATTTGCAGTCCTCAAAATGTTATGGAAAAATGTAACATCTTTTTTGCACTAACGTTGACGTTTTGATTGGGAAAAGTCAAATGAGGAGCAAGTATTATCTTTGGACTTCTCAATAGAGCACAGCTTATCTTCAAAAGAAATATGTTTCAGGATCCTAGATAACAATTATATTACAGGCAAACCACATGGTATAGCTTTCTATTTAGTTTACCAACAACAGCTCTGCCTCTTACTGACTTGGTTGACAAGAACAATGAGCAACTGAGAATGGAGAATGGGTTAAGTCAAAAATGAATGTTTGCACCTACCATAAGTTAATGATATGAACCGTGACATCCACCTCAACATTATCTCTTTAATCATGGACATATTGAAGAGATAATGATTACAACATAAAACATCAAAAAAAGAACGAAAAATGCCCTGAACATATGTACTACTAGCGTAAATCTTCGCAGACAAGACATCACTTAATGCATGGCATACTTCACAAAATGAAGGCCTAGGGCTTCAAAATCCATCACACTTTGCAGTTCTAAATATAATGCCAGCACCTACAGTGCATATAACTCAAATGACTAACCATGACAACCACATAAACATAAATCTCCTTAATGCTATGCATTTTAAGAGATTGTATTGTTCTTAATAATAAGATGCATTAGGCATCAAACAAAGAACCAAACTGCCCCAAAAAGATTACTAAAAGAGACATGAAGACCACTTAACACACAACTTACCATACCATCCTAGAAAGAGAATGGATAAAAGTTTCTGTAACCATACTTTGATGCTGTCCAGCTAGTACAGAGAAAATGAGTACTTCAAACATTTTCCATAACTGCTATCTACTGAAAACATGAAAGTTCTTAACTAGTCAACAAACTTAAAGCTATGTAAACTCTTCTAAAGAATACCAGCACAGGCCTTCATGCATAACAACCTGCAACCTCAAAAGAACCAGCAGATACTACAACCCAAAGTGTTTGACATCTGACAGTACCAAAGCCCAGCAAGGACCAGAATCCACTCCATAGTTGCTATATATCAAGAAACTGACTGGCTGCTGCTATAACTTGAAATAACTTAACAAAGGTGGTTAAGGATAGTAGTGACGACACAGCCGCAACAGGACAATTAACTGACTTGAGACCCATACGTGAGCAATGTTGACAACTCTGGACCTCCGGACCCAAAGTGCAAAAAGCACTCACTGGAACAGTAGCAAAATGGAAAATCAATGACCATAGCCTTAGACAGAAAATAACAATAAAGATACTATTTAATAATCCATTTACTTTAAAATAAACAAATGAGCAGATTTATATATTGCCACTTTAATGACCTATAGATACAGCCACAATTAAAAAACGTAGAATAATTTGAATTTCTAACAGCATAAATAGAAAATGTCATAACAGAAAGAAGGTGGGATTTACAGCAAACCTGATCATCATCATCTGATTTTGGAGAATCATTCTTATCAGATGGCTTTTCTGCACCACAGTTTGCCCTGTTGCACTTAGTTCGGAAAGGATAATTAACATTACCACACTTCTCACAGGTCCAGCTGCCTTCCGGAGGGGCTTCTGAAGAATGCATTATTCCAGAAATAAATATCAACAAAAAAACGTTGCACAGATAAAGCCCAAATAAGCAAATTCAAATTTCAATTAGCGAAGGGTGAAGGGGCTTCTGAAGAATGCATTATACCAGAAATAAATATCAACAAAAAAACGTTGCACAGATATGCCCAAATAAGCAAATTAAAATTTCAATTAGCGAAGCGTGAAGGAGGACTTACTAGATGAATTTTTGGCTGCTCCACTAGAAGATTTAGTGGTCTGAAAGAAGACAACAATAGTTGAACAAGTTAATCTAAAAAACAAACAATGGATGCTCAAATCCCAAAATTTAAATAGAATTGCCACAAAACATAATTTAGAGTCACAACATAAAGGGCCAACGCTTAATGCAACACATGTAATAGTTCAAACAAAAAGGATACCCATCAAACTACAAGCAGACATACATGCTCAGTTGGCTTCGGTGTACTACACTTCCTCATGTTACATATTGTACGGAATGCAAAATTAGTATTGCCACATTTGGGGCAGACCCAATCACCATCAGATAACCCATCTGAATGAGAAGAGTAGTTAGATCTTGTCAGGCTCACTGTTTTTACTGATTTCATGTTCATATCAAAAATATTGTTCATAAAGAAAATCAACAACATACCCCCTCTTCGCTTCCGGGAACCGTTTTCATCTGGTACAGCTCCAGGCCTGAGACCCTGGGCCAAAAGTAAACAATATAACAGTTAGAAAAAATAAATCACATTTCATTTCTTCGAATAATTACTATTATGACACATGGCAATTGCAATGCCATGTTTATACCAAAAACAAATGACCCCAAGATTCTGCATCAATGGTGCCAAACATTATATTGATTGTGTTTCCTTTTTCTCTCCCCACATAAGACTCTGTTAGAGCAAACGGAATCACACAAGCACTAGAGTCAAAGAATGGACCATGCCAGACATATCAAACTACAACATACAATCCAAAAATAGCATTCTATATTAGCTTTTCAGTTCAAATACAAATTTAACAGCAGATAAAGCAGGGCTGCAGGTCATTAAGAATTGTTGGCATCCACAAACTCCAAACAGAATCCAAACATACATATATCCTTTCCCTCCAAACAGAGTAAAAGAACACAAAGGAAAAAAAGCACAGAAGAAAAGAGTTTACAACCATATATTGTACTGATATATCCTAACTACTAACCAGAGCACCACGGCCAAGAGGCACTCCCATGCCATATCCATCCAGAAGAGGAGCAGCACCATACCCAGGACCTGCGAACATCAAAGACAGCTCAAATGACATGTCAGCATCAAACAAATATTTCTTAAACCCAGATCCTTGAGGAAACAAACATTCTGCAAAACAATTAAACTCAAGCTTCATAAATCCAAAACACATGATACCTGGACCAATAACAGCCCCATGACCATATGACGTTGGCATATGCAGAGGTCCATATGGCCCACTTGGATTAACATGTGAACCATAGTCATAATGCAATCCAGAGGCTCCAGAAAATGGCAAGTCATAATGTAAAGTCGATGCTGCCCCAAAGGAAAGAGATGAGCCATATGCAGATGGCAATCCTTGACCACCAAGATACATGGGTGCACCACCAGCAGGAGGACCCATATACAGGGAGGGTTGGGCCTGTCCATAAGGTGTTGGATGAGGAGCTCCCATAGGTTTCTGAATCCATATAATCAACTCCATTAACTAGGATTCTTAGTACGCTTTCAACTTAGTCCAGAAGTAATCCATAATTCTTTAAAAGGAGCAACGTAGAATTGAGTTCAGAATAGATTTAATTACAAACATGCACTTCACATAAGACATAATTTATTTCCCAATGGTTTAAGAATTTACTTGAACAATGAGTTCGCAGAAAAAGCTTCTTTCCACATGTAGCAAGAAGGGCCAAAAAGAGCATGTAGCACTGGTACATAAAAATGATGTAAACTTACTAGAGAATGGTCATTTGGCTTAGAAGTAGAGCAGTTCCTCATGTTGCAAGTTGTTCTAAATGCAAAATTTACATTGCCGCAACTGGGGCATGTCCAATCGCCTTCATTTCGAGGACCTATCAACACAATGTCAAGTAACCACAGTACACTTAACTCCATGGTGAACCATGACATCAACAAATTTTAAAATAATTATTATATTTACAACATCTAAAGGATACTGGTGCTTACACGAATCCAAGGTACATTATAAATCAAAAGAGGTTTCTAGAAATCTGAGATATACTTCTACATGGACATGATAACGCAAACACGATTTTACCGTTTGTTGACGCAGAGTTTACTTAGCATTTAACCCAATGAAGGTAAACAGGACCTTACTGGAATTCTGAATTAAAGAGAACTTGAGGCATACTGACGGAATCTAGTCGACCTTTCCATAATCTTCAACTAATCGGTAAACCCAAATGTAATCTACTAAAGGTTTTACGCAAACTAGACTTCTCGAATTATAACTAGCTATTTTCAAATCTTGCAGAACTTCACATTATGTTTAAAGACGGTGGGGAAGAAAAATGCCAGATACGAAGCAAAAACTTATGGGCCTACGGTTTAACCAAGAGTCATGTTACTAGCATGTAGCCATTATTCTTCTGTATGACCAAGGTTGGAGATGAAACGAAACAATCGAATAAATTGAAGCCAAAAAAAATCATAATCATGCTAACCTAATAAATACGTTTGTAAACCCTGCCAAGAGATCGGCAAAGAACACTTACCGTCCGTTCGAGGACGCTTTGGTCCAGAAAAGTTCCTGCTATCTCCCTGGATACAATCACACACGACACATTGACCCGATTAATTTGCCGTATATTACAACCCCAAATAAAATGAAGAAATTGCTGAGTAGATTTCAAGTGATGTTTTACCTGAACCATTTTCGCAGCCTAAGAGGAAGAAAAAGTAGCCTGATTACAGTCACTACGCTTGACGCTGTCTAAGATTAGAAAACCAGAGCTCTGCCACGAAATATATCTGTTTGTTAGGGTTTCGATTAGGGTTTTCCATTGCCTTAATATGGTTTACATGTCAGTTTCGAGGGACGACGTAGACACTCTGGGTTAATGTTAACCATGGTTAGTGTTAACTTGTGGAGAAATGGTGATGGTGAGTTGTAAGTTTTTTAGAAAAAATAATTGTTATGCGAGCTCTTTTTTAAAGGTTTATATAAATTAATTAGGCTAATTAGAGGCATACTAATTACCTTTAAAATATTATAATAATATAATTTATTTTATTTTATAATGTATTGTAAGAATGAGAATTGTAATGAAATTATAACATTAAATCTAAAAAAAAGGGAAATAAAGGAATTGATCTAAATAGATTTAATCATTTTTTAATTAAATTTGAACATATGGGACAATGTACTTGATATAATTTGGAACTATTGAAGAAAATAAAATCAAAATAATTATATATTGTGTAAACTTTAAACTACATAAATTTGATGTAAATTAAAAAAATAATTGCATTGAGAGGCATTCTATAATGGGTTATCTATAATTAAATCAAAAAGTCTTGTGTCAT
>VDFB02360015.1:0-67033 GCA_007258455.2 Sequoia sempervirens
ATAATTTTTGTTGTTTCTCTTATTTTTATGCTTAATCTACAAGATCCGAGTGTTATCTTTTATTTTTGAATTGATTTGCTATTTTTAGTTTTTCTCCTGAAAGTGTTGTTTGAACTTTACCCCCGTCCTCCAAGCATAAGGAAATCTAAAGATTCTCACATTAGGTTGATTCACTTAAGGGTTGTTAGTCAATTATTTATGGGGATCTCATTTCCTAATGAAAGTAGGAAGATAGGGTCTATTCTCACCCTCTTGACTTACCTTTCCATTTTGGGAAACCCTATTTTTCTATATTTCAATTACTATTGATTTACCTTGGTATTTCTTATGATAGTCCCTTATTATATGACATGACTATCTCTTGGATGGATGTCACCTGAATGTTATTAGTGAAGGTTGTACTAGGTCTAAAACTTGGTAATATAGATTTTCTCTTCAAGATTGCTAGAGGTTTCTTGTAGCTTGGACAACTCTATTCATTTTACTTCTTTGCTATATTTTTCTCTTGCATGTCCTTTGGATATTACACTATCATGACTATCACAACCTTTTTTTGCAAGGTGGTTGTGCTAGGGTAGCTATATTTACTGTCCTATCCTTCATTTGATGAGTTTTGGCTTTACCTATCTTGAAGATCATTGTCCTCTTTTGGATATGAACCTCATTTCCTTCTCTAGCTTTAAAAATCCAAGTTGACCTTCTACTTTACCTCACTATAATTTGTTTAGCAAACACCATGCTCTCATCAAATATGTAAACACGTGACAACTCTTTACTCTTGAAGGCTCTATTTTTTGTGTAGCTGTGTCTCATGCTTCATGAACTATCCTTTAACATATCCAAGTAATTCTAGGATTGTCACTTAATATCATTTTCTATTTGAGGTTTTATCATGTACCTTCATTGGATCTTAGCTATATCATATTATCAAGCTCCATTTCTTTCACCACTATGAACCTTGTTATATTTTCACACCTTTGTCATGGATGCTTCTTTTCATTTGATAAGTTTTCCCATGCTTGTTCATCTATGCTCATTCATTGGTCTCTCTTCATTTTCTTCCCTAGTTCTTATCTTCTATAACTTTCACATACTTGAAGCTTTATGATAAAACCCAATGGTGTAGGGACTTCTTCTTGCTGCCGTAAACAATTTTAAAACATGAAGATGCTCAAAGAAACTCTCAAAGACAATGCAAATTGCAATGGTATGATCAATAACTGCCTTGGGGTGGATTCTAAACCATTTTTATAACCATTTTCTATTTATAGAATACAGTTATCATTATGAATTTGAATATGACTCTCTAAAACCCTAAATTATTTTAAGAGGTATCAATACATCCTTTTTATAGATTAAAAATGACCTAATATACCTTCATACAACAAATATATTTACAAGTGTAAGGAGAGTACCATTCAAAATCTACATCTTTTGGGGCCTTGAATGCATGAAGTGTAAATAGACTCATATATATCTTCTTTCATCTTCTTGTTGCATATCAAAACTCTTGAATCTCCTCTTGTAACATGGTGTTTCATTTGAAGCTTACTCTCTTGTCATCATTTAACTCCTTGAAGTTTCATTTCTACCAGAGACTTCACTTCCAATAGAGAGAAAACCCTAAGAATCCCCTCTACGTGGTGTTTTATCTCAAATTTTATTTTTCCTCTATTTCCCTCGGTGCCTAAACATAGTCTTCTTTTTATTTTATTTTTCACTTTCTCCTACATGTATGTGAGGCTTTCTCTTTGAATTTGGGTGCATGAATATAAAACTTAGGGAAATAAAATTATTTATTTAAAAAAAGATCCCCCTACAAAAGATCTACTAAAGACAACAAGCCCAAGTCTTATTTAGGGATTAAAAAATAAATAAAAAACATCATTTAAACCAATTTAAAATAATGCCAAGGACTAAGAAAAATAGGCTACAATGACATTATGGGAGTAAGGCTAAGTCCAAATATGATAGAATTTTTTGACTTCATGAAATTTGGGTTTCATCCTAAGCTAGTTGAAAAAATGGTTGATTGTTTGGTCCAACATTAAAATGATCTTCTTTTAAGGATTGAGTTATATTTTATTACTAGAATATGGTATTCAAAATTAGTAATCGAGGATTATAAGATAAATTAAATCTAACTCAAGTGGCCCATAGGTTTGAATGGTAATATATACTACAAGGATAAATAAATAGGATCCAATTCATCTTTCAAGAAGAATTGCAAGATATTATTGAAGTACATTTTCCCTTTTCCAACCCATATCCCACCAGATGTATGAGAAAACATGTGGAGGCCTCTTCAATGTGTCAAGGAATCTATGAACGAAGGACTTAGGATGAAGATCTTTGTCATCCATCTAACAAATTTGAAAAAGAATAGTGGAATAATAACTTAATTTAAGTTCAGTCTAAATTTCCACCTAATGCCATCTTCACCTACCACCTACCATCCACCAACTTTGTATCACCTAATGGCATCTTTGTACGTAACTTTTCTATATTTATTTTATAAGGTTTGATTAAGCATATTTTTATGAAATTTTGATCTTGCCTCGTACTATTATAAAAAAGGCCTCATGAGCTCATTTAAATAATCAATTGTTGAGTTCTTAAGTGATTAATAGTTTCAAAAAATAGATTAGCTTGTGCTAATTATGATATAGATAATAGAAAATATATTGTGTAATTTATTTAAGTTCTTACCAACCTAAATAAATATTTGTAACTTTCATTTAAAATCAATAAAATAATTTATATTCATGATAACCATGCATGTAATGTTGGTGTAAATAGGTTTTTCACCTATCCAAACCACTTATAGATTATATTTAAATGTTAAGTTTACTTAGGTCCTAGGGAATATTTCTAGAAGTATTAGATGTAATGTGATTTAACATTATCTTATCATGTAATTTAATACTTGTTTCCTAGGTCATTTAATAATGTTGAGGTATTTGAATAGATCTACAAAGCTTTGTCGCTTTGCTAAATTTTCAGTGCCATGAAGCACTCTACTCCAAAAAAATTGATGCTTTATCCTCCCACCATCTTCAACCCCCTTGGTGTGTGTAGTGGTATCTGCGATAAGGATGGGGGCCCCACTTCTTGGCATAAGGGAAATTCGCCAATTTATAGGATGAATTATAGGGATGTGGTGAAAGGTGGATCTAGGGTTTCTGATTTGCAGATGGGGCAAGAAGATAATGATGCTCTGCTTCACCAACCTACAAAGAAATAGCCCCTTGAATGTTCTGGGGTGAGGAAGGCTTTGGATGAAACCACCCGTGCATTCCCTCATCCTGCCTCTATCAATTTCGTCGACCCTGATATTGGAAATGCCAAAGAATCAAGTGTGATTGGTGCCAAGATCTACCATCTCCTGGTTCAGCACTTAGAGCTCATCCTCGAGGTATGCTTAGATAATATGGCCTATTATTAAGAGGAGTATCTATAGGAACGTGATCTCATATGCAGATTTATAAAATATTGGCCCAATCAATGTGATTTAAATGCCCAGATCACACATAATTAGGAGTATATGAAAGAAGAAATTTGTATTTACCCATGTGCCACAGGGTTATTTATATTGGAATTTTATTCTATTGAATACATGGATCTAGTGTTGCAATCATGCCCCTAGATCTTTAAAGGTGAATTTATAAGCATGAAGTCTTGGTATGCCTCCTTTGATCCCTGCACTAAGACTTTCACATCTACTTTCCTTTAGGTTAGACTACCTTATCTCAAGCTCCAATTTTGGGAATTGGATTGCTTGTGTGTGATTGGAAATGGATTGGGTAAGTACCATTACTCCTCAAATGAAACTATCAGCTATTGGAGCTCCACTTATGCATGCATTTGTGTGTAATTAGATTTGTCTAAAGGAATTCTAGCTAAGATATATATGAAAGTGGGAAAAAGGTGTTGGAAGAAACCAACCGACTAAGAAAAGGTGGCCTTCAGATGCAAGAAATGTTTTTCAACTAACCATTTGAATCATTAGTGCCACAAGAAGCAAACCATCAATTAGGCCTCGAACGGAGGACCCTCTTGGTGGATTGGGGTAGATTCCCACCATTATTCCATCACTCTTGGAACTCCAAATGACTTTCCTTCTTCACATGCTCTTGAGGAAATCATTTCAAAATCAAATCCTACCTCTCCTTCAGCTATGCGAGATTCCTCAATGGTGTCTCATGAGGTTCCAAATAATGGGGCCCTCTAAATTTCCCCCTTATCCTCTCTTGTGAGAGATCTCACATTGGTGGAGGCTAACCATGTGGAGGCTCCATCAGCTCCTACACCTGTTGTTTCTTCTATGGGAATCTCCTCCTTGGTTGTGGCTAGTGCCAATTCCTCACAACATACTGATGTCACCTCAAATATAGAACTAGAGTGAAAAGGAAGTGGTCTACTACAACACTTTCAAACCACTCAATGTTGAGGTAGTGGTCTCTTGTAGATGCATCTCCTCCAGTAGAGAGAAAACCCTAAGAATCCCCTCTATGTGGTCTATTATTAAGAGGAGTATCTATAGGAACATGATCTCATATGCAGATTTATAAATCTTGGCCCAATCAATGTGATTTAAATGCCCAAATCACACATAATTAGGAGTATATGAAAGAAGAAATTTGTATTTACTCATGTGCCATAGGGTTATTTATATTGGAATTTTATTCTATTGAAGACATGGATCTAGTGTTGCAATCATGCCCCTAGATCTTTAAAGGTGAATTTATAAGCATGAAGTCTTGGTATGCCTCCTTTGATCCCTACACTAAGACTTTCACATCTACTTTCCTTTAGGTTAGACTACCTATCTCTCAGGCTCCAATTTATTTGGGAAATTGACGATTGTTTGTGGGTGATGTAATGCCCCGTCTTAATAACCTAAGAATGTTGCAAATGTGTATAATGGTGTAATAATTTTTTTAAAGTTTAATTATTAAGTTAATTAGTTGCATACATTCATTAGGCTAAGTGACGTTACACTACTTTGAGTTTCCATAAGTGACTTAAGTATTTCGCATTGCACATATTAATAAATAACATAAAGATAAACATTGCATAACATTGAATTTCATTCAAGATAATATAAGGTACAAACACATTTCATACATTGCATTTGATAGAATATACAATACTCATCCATCTCTTAAGGAGGCCCAATAATGATTGGCAATTACTTTGTGTGTTCACCCTACATTGAGGGATGATGCTCTTACAAGCCAAATTCTTATAACAATGCAGGCGAGATTGGCAACAACTCTATCCAAAGTGCAGCTCCATCCATGAAGCTCAAATGCCAAGGATCACAAAATTGGGGACCCAGACAAGGTGCACGCTCCAATCAACCATGTGGAAAATTCAGAGAGAATCCACCTCCCATGCTAGGAGATAGTAATAAGGTTACCTAGACCTAATCTACTAACCCTATACACTAGTACAAACAAACTATTGGTTACATTGCTTCCAGATTTAGACAATTGATTATATCACAAACACAAGGTTAATCAAGTACTTAGGGGTGGAGGTCACTGCTAAAGCAAGGCCATCTTATAGAGCTTTTTCCAGGTTCAAAGTCTCCTGGTTACCCCAGTAACTTCTTATCAAACCCGCCTCTGGTTGGGGACATCACAGGAATCAATCGGTCTCTTAAGGAAATTAAGACATCAATTTTCCCATTCCGGTGCCTTCTCATCTTGAGGCAACAGACTCATAGCCCAAGAGTCAAGGCTAGGAATGATCTGAATTTGCTATATTTTATTCTAACGACAGTCTTTAATTAATAATCGATTTTATTTAACCATATTTTAAGTTAATCTCCTGACACCCACTTTGTGCCTTACAAATAGCCACCCTAAAATATGTAAATACAGTATCTAAGTTTTCAGACTATAATACATGTACATATTGTAAGATACACTCCCTCAACACTATACATTACTAACATCAAAGTTTTATGCCCAAATATCTAAAGATTCAAATACACATAAAACTATGTACACATCATGAAAACCAACGAACAGCCTCTAATAACCACTCATCCCTAATTTTACCATTGGTCCGAAGATCTATTTTAATTGACACTTTCCACCTATTCAACAAAGAAATGCAAGCCTTAAGCAAACTGAAATAAGATAGCATCCACTTTAGGATACTAACCTTCAAACAAGATAACTTCCAGAATGAAATTAAATTAACTTAAATAAATTTATCAGGCTAATCCAGAAATTCATCGTAAGATTAAAGAAAATTTTATAGACATCTTTAAAATATTAAAATTAATCTCCTCTACCTTAATTAAATAATGAGAGAGAGAGTATATATATATATATATATATATATATATATATATATATATATGTATATATATATATATCTTTAGCATATATATACAATATATTTTGTATATACAACAATTATAATTAAAATACATACATATTCATTATCACATATATACATATATATATATATATATAATATGATTATTAATATAATCCGAAATCATAAATAAAACCAAATTAAATCGCATTAAACTTTTCACTAAACAAATGCTTAATAAAATTTCCATTGTTTAATTTTAAAACTAACAATATATACATGTCTACCATGTGTTCCCCTATGGGGGAGAGAGGCTGCCATTGCTGGAGTCAAGCACCCTGCAAAGCACTAACACTGCCATGCCACCTGGCTGGTGACACTCGGGCCTGCATGGGGAGGCCTCTGCCTCCCAAAATCCATGCAATTTTTAATTTTTTTTAATTTTGATTTTTCCACAGACGCATGAATATCATTACTTGTGTCTTAAAATGCATAAATAAAATTATTTAAACGTACCAAGACGTACATAAGTTTGGGCCAATTTAAAAATTTGCAATCCAATTTATATATGAGAAGATACATGTACAATATATATATATATATATATATATATATATCTTCAATAGGGTTTTGTTTATCTGGAAAAGAAATCTCTGAGGGTTTTCTTTTAAAACAGAGAAATAGCAATGGGGAATTTGGGGAAATCATTTATTTTAACAGAGATTTCAAAGTGGAATACGCACATTATTTCCATACGATCTAAAAATTACTCAGAAATTAAATTTTCTCTTTCAATAATTATTTCCCACATAGGAATTTAACTAATTTCTATAGATAACAGAGGTTTTCTAAACCATCAATTTTCACAAAACAAGTTACAAAAAAAACAAATTCTTTCAACACTTTCAACAGAGAATTTTCTACAGATGCTTTCTGAAGCCATCAAAATTCACATAACACAATATCTACAGAAGCTTTCCTTTCCAAACAAATAAAATAAATTTTACAAGAGGATTACCTGATTTCCTTTGCTTACTGGTGAAGAAAAAAAATCTATGTTGCCTTTGTTGCCTGAAGCTTCTAATCTCTTCCCGTACAGTAATTCCCAATCCAAAGTGTGAACAAAATATTTTCCACAAATATACAATATTTCAAAATAACACACACAGAGAAGTTTTTCAAAAGCTCTGATAATTTTCCCGTGAGGAAATTCAATAACCTATGTGCAATTCCAGATCCACAATAACCTCCGTGAAGAAATTCCTCAACAAAACATCATTAAAGCACTGACACACTTGTCAAGAAGTACAAATATCTTTTAACAACTTCTCGGCAATTTTTCCCTTCAATATTTGCATGCAAATTTTAATTTATTTAATTTAAATTTTTAAAACTCAAATTTTAACTTACATGCATTTATTTTTATTAATTTTCTAATTTTCAAATACAATATAATTTACACACTTAATAATTTAATTTAATTAATTAATTAATTTAATTAAATAAGTTTAATCTTTTAAGATCAACCATTTAACCAAATAAGCTAATTAATTAATTAAATAATCAAGCAAATAATTTCTTCCACATTTAAAATATTAATTTAAATAACAATAATTTAAAACACAATAAACTATCATTAAAAATTAACCAAATATAACTTCCAAACAATTTATCCAAACAAAAAATAACAAACAACCCTATGACTGAACCAAAACAGACAATGTACTAAGACCGAGATTATAGACTAGACTAGGGTGAACCAAACTACTATCTCCCAATCAACGTATCCGTTGAGTCTTGACACGCTCAGACCTGAGTACCCAGGTGGAGTCGGTGTCATGTACCTGCAATTCCTACAACCAAGCAATAACATGCATACAAATATATATAAATAAAGCATTAACCAGAAACACCGTGCAGAGAAAATCACGGATATCACAGGGCACTCACAAGCGAATGATGCGATTCCGTTCTCCACACCAATACACATCACAACAAACTGATGAAATAAATAGTTGTTAGTCCATCATAAATATGTACATAGCAATAAACAACTGAAAGTAAACATCTACATTATATCAAATCATATCTGAAAACAATAATCACCAAACAATGTATCATCATATCACAGAATAAATCCACTATCGCTCAAAACCAGCGATCAAAATATCCAACAAAATATCATAGGTCTAACAGTGTGAAAACATAACAGCAAAAAGCGTAAGCATAAACAGAGGGGTACTACATCTGATTGGAAATGGATTGGGTAAGTACCATTACTCCTCAAATGAAACTATCAACTATTGGAGCTCCGCTTATGCATGAATTTGTGTGTAATTAGATTTGTCTAAAGGGATTCTAGCTAAGATATATATGAAAGTGGGAAAAAGTGTTGGAAGCAACCAACCGACTAAGAAAAGGTGGCCTTCAGAAGCAAGAATTTTTTTTCAACTGACCATTTGACTCATTAGTGCCACAAGAATCAAACCATCAATTAGGCCTCGAACGAAGGACCCTCTTGGTGGATTGGGGTAGATTCCCACCATTATGTCATCACTCTTGGAACTCCAAATGACTTTCCTTCTTCACATGCTCTTGAGGAAATCATTTCAAAATAAAATCCTCCCTCTCCTTCAACTATGCAAGATTCCTCAATGGTGTCTCATGAGGTTCCAAATGATGGGGCCCTTTGAATTGCCCCCTTATCCTCTCTTGTGAGAGATCTCACATTGGTGGAGGCTAACCATGTGGAGGCTCCATCAGCTCCTACACCTGTTGTTTCTTCTATGGTCATCTCCTCCTTGGTTGTGGCTAGTTCCAATTCCTCACAACATACTTTTGTCACCTCAAATATAGAACTGGAGTGAAAAGGAAGTGGCCTACTGCAACACTTTCAAAACAACTCAATGTTGTCAATATCCTCGACAAAAAAGAATAAATGATTGTTGCCTTTTTCCCATGGGTAGAGGAATACTATGGATGTAAAGGGGCTTATTTGCAGGGTGCAATTTACAAATGTTGTTGTGGCAGAATGATGTGATATTTAATTTTTCAACATCAATATAATCTCTATTTACGTACCAAAAAAAAAAATGTTGAGGTAGTTGTCTCATTATATAGGATTAAGACACATGTCAAGATCTTGTCTAATTCTATCTCACACCTTTTTCTTCATAAGTAAGGCATTAAATGTATAATTCAATCCAATTCCATTGCAATATTGAGTATTGTATATTGGCCATATTATTTTGCATCTATTATTGCAAATTTATGCTCTTTCTTTTATCTCTTATAAAATGTTTTTTTTGTAGGTGATCTTGGAGGCTTGAGTCCTTGAGTGAATCTAACATGGTATCAGAGCTTCATATTTGCAAAACCCCTTCCCAGATCTGAGGTTGATTTGGGATTGCAATTTTTTTGGGTGCATATTGAAGCAAAACTAACCTAACCATTGAGTTCAAAAGGCCCAAAACACCTATTTTCATATAAAACACTTGATATTTGGGAAAATTAAAATTTTGAGCCATTTTTTAGGGTTTCAGATTTTTTTATTAGAAATTCATCTATATAGTTGTACAAAATCTATGCTATATGGATCCATATGGACTGTACCTTGTCATATCATCATCGTGGTCAATTAGTAGAATTATAGAGGCATATATTGTGAATATTCTAGGGTTTGTACATATCAATCATTTCTAGTGTATGATTGGTTGCTATCAAGGTACAGTTTTACAATTTTTAATAATTAAACATTTTTTTTAAATCATAGTTTAAAAGAGTTTTTATGCCTATTTATTTATTTAAGTTCCTACCATAGGTTATGCAGGAACTTTTGTAAGGGGATTGTCAGGGGAGCACATACTAGCCACCACCCCACCATCATAGTCACATGTGGATTGCTACCATCATTGTTAGCGATTATATTTTTTTATACCCTATGCTAGTACGAGGTCATATGTTGTGACTTGAGTTAAGCACCCATGTATTTTAATTTTTTCCCCTAGCCCTAGGAGGAAATTTTTTTGACAATGCCACAATATTTTGCTAGGTTGAAATTTTACAAATGAGATACTGATGAAAGATGGTTAAGAACTTCATAGTGGTCCAAGCCATTTTTTTAGATTTTTCCTCAACTGAATTTTATTGAAGGTTGAAGTCAAATTTTCCATTTTGGACCTCAAAGCTCATAATTTTTTTCCGCATTTTTAATTTTTGTAGCATTGGAAAGGTATTAAGGAGCTCTACAGTTCTATTCTAGAATTTGTTTTAGATTCAACCCTAGGTATCTTTTTTTTTTTTTTGCAAATTTGCATTATGGTTGATTACTTGGACATACTAACACCTAGAGAATATTTTTCCTTTGAGAAGGCTTCATTTTCAATCTAGATCATATTGGGAAAGTGTAATTTCAGTTTCAGGATCTCATTTTGAGATATTGTTGTAATTTTTCATCTTTGATCCATATTGGCATTGTAAACTCTAGAAAGCAATTCTGACATTGTAATAACACTACATACAAAGTTCAAAATCATATTTTTGGGGATTCTTGATTGAGTGTTTTGGGGGGTTCTATTGGTGCATTATTTTGATCTATTTAATTATGCTCTTATTTTCCATGGATCATTCTAAGGTTCCTTTGCTAAAATCATATAAGTATTCAACTTGGTATCAACATGCATGGAGTGCTCTAATGAATCAAGGTCACTCTTTATATGTTGAGAATAAGGAACCTGAACCTTCTAATGATGATAAAGAGATAAAATAGATTGAAAATACTAAAGCTCTTGGATGTCTTTGTAACTTAATTTCTCAAGATCCATTGTTTCAAATTAAATCATGTAAGAATTCACATGAGGCTTGGAATAAATTAAAAACATTGTATGGTCTTGGAAATACAAGGGAAAAAAACTGAGAGGGGGGTGAATTAGTTGTCATATAAATTCAAAACTTATTCAACTTATTAACCTTATTCTCAGATATGATAATTAACCATGAAAGCATGAATTAACAACATATCAGAAACACACATAACACCAATATTTTTTATGTGGAAACCCTGTTAGGGGAAAAACCACGGTGGAGGTTAGTCCAAAATATTATACCCTGCTAAAAGTATAATGAAATTGACATATGGGGAATGCACATGCATTTAGGAACACTACCTAGAGCTCACTACTCAATTACAAAGGAATACACATTATCTTACAAAGAGATTTGGATTATAGCCATCCATATTTTGAACTGAGAAAATATCATCTGCTAATGCCTAATTATAGTTCCATTTAGGCACATAAACACTCTTCTACACACTTCTTCACACTTTTCTCTACCTTCAAATGATATTCACACATACACACACACTCGACATCCACTGGTATACATTTGCACACTTCAATTTGAATAAACAATCACTCTTATATATCTACAACATGAGATTTCATCACTACAAGTTGGCCACAAAGAAATAAAAAAATGAATATAAACTGTTGGCCCAAAAATTTAAAGATTATCAATGTGAATCAACCAATGTTGGCCACAACTTAGTGAGGACCCAAAACAATATGTCCAACATGAAAACACTTCAACTAATTACTCCTCGAAGATCCACAACACACTTCAACACCATGCTGGCCAAGGACAAGAAAAACATGAACACGCAAGATAAAATCGCCAACCATGAACATAACGATCAATGCAAACAAGCAAAAAAGATAGAGTGCGATCTAGAAACATCCACAAGAAACATGAATCACTAGAGAAGCATCCACAACAATTGAACTAACTAAAATAGCCTCATCCTCAATCAGGAGCACCGACTAAATAAACAAAAAAATATCAGAATAAAAATCTTCATAACTCGATCAAATCTTTACGTGGATCTCTGAAAATCAACGTGGATAAACTAGATACAGTCAGTAACAAACCATTTAGTCCACAACCTTTGATCATCGATGTACAAAACATACCGACAGACTGAACTTCACTTTACCACTGACAACCTGTAACTTATTTCTTTACAATTTTCTCAATATCCTCGACATATACAACTTCAAATGTATTAATGCTAATAGTGTTTACATCAATGACAACTACATATCATCAAGACAACCACAACATCCAACAATATCCCCCTTTGGCATTGATGGCAACACATGATGTGAAAAATTCCATCAACACAACTAACTCCTGCTTAGGTTTTGACTCATCTTCTCTTCAACACTTTCACATTATATTTCTCCCCATAAGGCTCTTCTCCTAAGATAATCACTAGTTTTTCACATGAGTCTTCTCCCCCTTTGACATCAATGACAAATATTTCTAATCTTTGAACCACATATCTGAATTTGCAAACATCTGACTACTCCCCTTGAGTAGTAGCCACCACAACATCAATTTGAAACAAGATATGACTGTGAAATGCATGAAATGATGCAATGTAATGCATCCTTCATTCTAATTAGGAGGGTTAATCACCCCTAACTTCCCTCTGAGATACTCAAAAGTATCCTTAGGCAATGGCTTTGTAAAGATATATGCAATCTGCTCCTTAGTAAGCACATACTCCAATCTGACTTCCTTTTCACTTACCTACTCCCTCAAAAAGTGAAACTTGATAGATATATGCTTTGTTTTGAATGTAGAACCGGATTCTTGGAAATGCTTATAGTGCTTGAATTATCACAAAATATAGCAATAGGCTCATCATATATAATTTTGATTTCCTTCAACATCTGCTTCATCCATAGGACTTGAGTACAATTGTTAGCAGCAACAATGTATTTGACCTCTATAGGAGACAAGGAAATGGCATTATAATTCTTGATTAACCATGAAATTAGCTTCTTACCCAAGAAAAATGCTCCACCACTAGTACTTTTTTTTTCATTCATGTCTCCTACCCAGTCAACATCAGTAAAGGAACTCAAAGTAAGATCATCATCTTTAGGATACCATAGGCCAAGATCAACAGTTCCCTTCAAGTATCTGAAAATTCTCTTCATAGCAGTCACATCAGATTCCTTTGGATTAGCTTGAAATCTCGCAACAATACATACAACATTCATGATATCAGGCCTAGTTTGAGTTAAGTATAACAATCCACCAATCATTGATCTATATCTTGTTTGATTTTCTTTCAGAGAATCATCTTCTATTGTCAACTTGCATCTAGTCACCATGGGTGTACCAACTCATTTTGAATCTTCCATACCAAACTTCTTCAACAATTCCTTCACATACTTGGATTGAGATATAAAAATCCCTTTATCTAACTAAGTAATTTGCAATCCCAAAAATAATTTCATCTCACCAATCATAGACATCTCAAATTCATTTTTCATCTCATTAGAAAACTTCATGCACAAAGCATCATCTCCTCTAAAAATAATATCATCAACAAATACTTCAACAATCAAATCTTTATCATCATTATTGAAATATAGATTACTACTAGTAGCACCTTTGTTAAATTCAAGTTTCAACAAATACTTGTCCAATCTTGCATACCATGCTCTAGGGGATTGCTTGAGTCCATACAATGATTTCTTCAACTGACGCACCATATCTTCCTTATCAGTCAACTGGAAGCCATCAAGTTGCTCAACATACACTTCTTCTTCCAATTCACCATTTAGAAAAGTTGGTTTTACATCCATCTGATAAACTTTGTAGTTGTGAGCAACATAGGTAAGAAATAATCTTACAACTTCAATTCTAGCAACAGGGGAAAAGGTCTCTTCAAAATCAATTCCTTCTATCTGTGAATATCCTTTACATACCAGTCTTGCTTTGTTTCTAACCACTTCACCTTGCTCATTCATTTTGTTTCTAGAGACCCATTTGGTTCCAATGACATTCTTATCCTTAGATCGGGGAACAATAATCCATGTGTTATTCTTTTCAATATGTTTTAACTCTTCTTTCATTGCTTCAATCCAATGCTCATCTTTACATGTTTCATTCACACTAGTAGGCTCAATTTTTTAAATCAAGCAATATTCTTATGCAATCTTTCTCCTAGTCTAGAAACCTTTATTCTTATCACCAATAATCTAATCTTCTAAATGATTCAATCTTGCATACCTTAGAGTCTTCTTAGGATTTTCTTCAACTTCAAGTTCTTCTGATCTTTCTTCTGCTCTTTCACCAGTTTCTCCTTCTTCATTTTCTTGATTTACAGGATTGATTTGCACTTAATTTGTAGTCTAAACTTGTTTTCCTTGGTTTGTACTATCATCCTAATCATCAGATTCATATCCATAGGTTCTAGATGGTGTACCTAAGTCCTCATCAACCTTAATATTTGCACTTTCAACCATTTTATTCAATCTTTTATTGTAACACCAGTAGGCATTACTTTTAGTAGAATAACCCAGAAAGATACCTTCATCACTCCTGGCATCAAACTTTCCTATGTCTTCATCTCTATTAACATAACATATGCTTCCAAATATCTTGAAGTATTTAACAATAGGATTTTGACCAATCCATAGCTCAAAAGGGGTCTTACTAGTATCACCTTTGATTTTTACTTGGTTAAGTGTGTACACAATAGTTCTCACAAATTCTCTCCAATAGATATGAGGAAAGTTTCCTTCTGGCATCATAGTTCTAACATCATCTTCAATTGTTCTTTTCTTCCTTTCCACAACTCCATTTTGTTGAGGGGTCCACGGTGCAGATAATTATCTCTTTATTCCATGTTCTTCACAAAAATAATTAAATTCACTGGAAGTGAATTCACCACCTCTATCTGATCTCAAACATTTAATCTTCAAACCTGTCTCATTCTCAGCCATAGCTTTAAAGATATTGAACTTTTCTAGTGCTTCATATTTATCCCTTAAGAAAGTAACCCATACCATTCTAGAATAATCATTTATGAGTAACATAAAATACCTGTAACCTTGTAAAATTATGATCTTAGAGGGACCACATAGATCAGTATGCACATGCTCTAATAGTTCATTTGAACAATGCTTTTTACTTCAAAATGAAATTCTAGTTTTCTTTCCCAATTGACATTCCTTGCATATTGGATTAGTAGGTTTCACCAACTTAGGTAGATCTCTCACAGCCTTAGTGGAACTTATCTTGACAATATTATAAAAACTAACATGACACAACCTCCTATGCCATAACCAACTTTCATCAACTTAAGCAATCAAACAACTTTTACTAGCAACACTCAAGTGAAAATATTACCTTTTGTTTTTGTACCTGATGCAATTTCATTTTCAAAACTCAATATTCTGCACTTTTCATCCTTGAACTGAAGATTGTATCCCTTATCAACCATTTGACCAACACTCAAAAGACTATGCTTCAATCCTTCCACATACAAAACATCATCAGTATTATGCTTACCATCAAGAGAAATGCAACCTCTTCCTCGGAGCACACCAACTGTATTATCACCAAATATCACAACACCACCATCATACTTTTCCAAGCTTACAAACTTACTTTTGTCTCCTGTCATATGATGTGAACATCCATTGTCAATCACCCATTCATCTTTTTCTTCAACTCAAGCAACTAGGTATTTTTCCACATTAGTACAACCAACATATTAAGTAGATACAGGACTATTTTCCTTGATAGTAATAAATACCCATTCATCATCACTTCTATTTCCTTTATCAGATTCATCATTTGCCACACCTTCATCAACAACATAGTAACAATTCTTCTGAAATCTAGGCTTGTTATGTCTTGGTTTAGTAGCTCTTTCTAGACACCTTGATGCAAAATGACCTATCTTATTGCAAGAAAAACATTTAAGAGGAAATTTTCCTTCATACTTACCTTTTCCTTTGGTACTCTTTTGACAATAAGTGCTTCCAGTTCTTCCAACTCTCTTTCTTCTTCAATCTATTTGATTTCATCCTCATACTTGAATGTCTTTATAGATGAAATATCACCTAGATCATATCTCTATCTATCTCTCTTGGAAGTAGTAGCCTTAAATGTAGATTCAACCTTAGGAAGGGCATCACCAAATTTGCTCAACTCAAAAGAAGTTAGCTTACCAACCAATGTATCTTTGGTTATGTTTGTTATAGTTTGGAGCTCTTCAATAGCACTAAATTTGACTTTGTAAGAATCGGGCAGGGATCTAAGCACTTTAGAAACAATCTCAAATTCATCTATCTTTCCATCAGCACATCTAATACCACACACAAGTTCATTCACTTTTTGCGTGAAAGTATTAATGTTCTCATCATCACCCATTCTCAACCTTTCATATTTCCCTTTCAAACTCTAAAACTTAGCAATCTTCACATTAGCATCACCTTCATACAAGGTTTCCAAATTTTTCTAGATCTCATGAGCAATCTTCAAATCCACAAAATTTTTCATCTCAAAATCAGTCAAAGCACTCAACAAAGCTTTCTTAGCCCGAATATTATACTCAACATCTCTAATCTCAGCAGAAGTAGTAGGACCATTCTATGGAATAATGTACATATTACTTGTAATGATCTAGTAGGGCTCACCAATGCATCTTAGATGGCACTCCATTCAAGTCTTCCACAAATAATAATTTCTTCCATCAAATCTCAGACTATCCTTATAACTTGTCATCCCAGATCACTTTAAGTTGTTAAACTTCTTCCAAAGAACCTACTCTAATACCAATTATTGGCAATACAAGGGTGGACAACTGAGAGGGGGGTGGATCAGTTGTCATATAAATTCAAAACTTATTCAACTTATTAACCTTATTCTCAGATTTCATAATTAACCATGAAAGCATGAATCAACAACACATCAGAAACACACATGAGACCAAGATTTTTTACGTGGAAACCTTGTTAGGGGAAAAACCACTGTGGAGGTTAGTCCACAAGATTATACCCTGTTAAAAGTATATTGAAAATGAAATATGGGGAATGTACATGCATTCAGGCACACTGCCTAGAGCTCACTACTCAATTACAAAGGAAGACACACTATCTTACAAAGAGATCCAGATTATAACCATCTATATTTTGAAGTGAGAAAATAATATTTGCTAATGCTTGATTACAGTTCCAATTAGGCACATAAACACTCTTCTACACACTTCTTCACACTCTGCTCTTCCTTCAAATGATATTCGCACATACACACACACTCAAAATCCACTGACATATATTTGTGCACTTCAATTTGAATAAACAATCGCTCTTATATATCTATAACATGAGATTTCATTGCTACAAGTTGGCCACAAAGAAATAATAAAATGAATATAAACTATTGGCCCAAAACATTAAAGGTTATCAATGCGAATCAACCAAGGTTGGCCACAACTTAGTGAGGATCCAAAAAAATATCTCCAACATGAAAAAACTTCAATTAATTACTCCTCGAAGATCCACAAAATGCTTCAACACCATGTCGGCCAAGGACAAGAAAAACATGAACACGCAAGAGAAAATTGCCAACCACAAACATAACAATCAATGCAAACAAGCAAAAAAGATAGAACATGATCTAGGAACATCCAAAAGCAACATGAATCACCAGAGAAGCATTTGTAACAACTGAACTAACTGAAATAGCCTCATCCTCAATGAAGAACACCGATTGAAGAAACAGCAAAATTGTCAAAATAAAAATCTTCATGCGGATCTTTGAAACTTGATGCGGATAAACTAGATACACTCAGCAACAAAACCTTTAGTCCACATCCTTTGATCATCAATGTACAAAACATACCAAAAAACTGCACTTCACTTTACCACTGACAACCTATAACTTATTTCTTTAAAATTTTCTCAATATCCTCAACATATACAACTTCAAATGCATTAATTCTAATAGTGCTGACATCAATGACAACCACATATCATCAACACAACCACAACATCCAATAGTATGACACTACAAATGAAGTATAATGTTATCAAATTGATAATGGACTGATGAGCCTTGACCCTAAGAGCTTTGAAAACATCTAGGAAAACCTCACTACTTGGCCAATTATCTAAGAGAGAAATTTGAAGAATTTGGAATTAATAAAAAAGACATTCAATTGATCTAAAATGTATTAACCAAACTTGGTCCCAATTATGAAACTTGTGTTTCTAGCTTTTATACTCATAGGTCGATTGTGTGGTCTACAGATACTACACCAGTATTTATATAATTTTCTAAGATGTTAATACATGAGCTACAAAAGCTTCTATCTATGGGTCTCATAAAGTCAACTAAATCTCAAACATTGTTGGTTATTCAGGTGAAAGAGTTAGAATATTCTGATAAGAAAAAAATAAATCAATGAACAATCCATATTTAGATAAACCATAGAATAAATCCTCTTCAAAAGAGAAATCATCTAAGAAGGATAATCCAACTTGTTTATATTGCAAGAATCTTGGACATGATGAACATTATTGTTATAAGAAGGATATTGATGAATTGAAAGATCTTAAAAAGAATCACATTGATCTACCTTCCAAAATGTTTGAGTAACATTCTTCTTCAAAAAAAATTCTAATAAAGAAAAAGTTCATGCTAGTTTCGTTACTACATCAGGTAGAAAATGGAAAGCTCTTTGTGCTTGTACAATTCTTAGATCAAGGAGATGACTTCTAGATTTAGGAGCATTCATCATATGACATATTCATAGTCTATATTCTCTTCTTTTGAACCTTATGACATATCTCCTATTTTAATGGGAAACAATATATATATGAATGGAATTAGGAAGGTACATATTTGCGTTAGAGAGGGAAATTTCAATGATATTTTGTGTGTTCCTCATTTATCAAAAAATATTCTTTCCATCTATCAGATTACCTGTGGTGGAGATGGCAGGATTGGGGAATTCACTCCTAACTTATTTATTATTAGAGACTTGGAGAGTAGAGAGATTATTGCTATTAGGATGGTTGATCATGCATCTCAGTTGTACACCTTTACAAGTTTTTCTTTTGATGATGACCTTGTTCCTTCGACTATTGATCACACTTCTAGTGTGTACCATGATTTTAAGGATACTTTTAGCTAATTGAACTTGGGTTTTCTCATCTCAAATTCCATTCTTGGTCCTTTCATTTCATCTCCTCCATCTTCCGCTGCATTTGATTATGCTTGTGTTATCACAATTTTCATCTCTTGTGATTCAGTGTAGCATGATAGATATTGGCTTCTAGATAAATCTACATAGGATGAGTACTTGATAAACATTATTAGTTTGTTTTAAATCCAACATGTCAGATTTGGGAGACACCATTCATTACATACATCTTCTCTTTGATGGAGATGATTCTTCTTCAATTGTTGTGATGGAATACTCTAACCCTCTTTTTCATTCTCTACATGATCATTCTTCATAATTTGATGTATGGATACTTTTGGAAAACATTTAGAGAAGGATTATTTATCTTTAGAGGAGGTATATTTATCTTTGGATTATGTTATACATTCGTTTCTAAGAGATTTTGGATTTTCATTTTTTATAATGTGGCCTAGAACACTTGTTTGGAGTGTGTTAACTTTCACCATCGACATGCAAAAACTTGAGCATAATTCAAAGACATCACACATCATCCTTATTTTAGGAAAGGTAAGATATCCTACATACCATCTTGGTTTTATTTTTTCCTAAGGGGAGAAATGTTGTTCAATGATATTGGATCATCTTGAACATTCAATGTCGAGCTTCTACCATCAATGCAAGAGACTCTATGCTAAGAGGTGGTTGTATGGCCTCTCTTCTTCTCTCTTATGGGGGGGGGGGTTATTTTTCCTTGCATGGGGTTTAATGGTTTTCATTCATCATTGAGAGCATTTTGTTTTCATCTTTTTTGGGGAGGAGTTTTTCCACCACTAGGTTTTCTCATTTTCTCCACTTGTGATAGATTGTATTTTTATATGGTTACATAACATGGCCTAATAGATGGAACCCATCTTTGCATCTTGCGATGTCGTCTGCTTCCCTAGGTACACCCAAGAGGGGAATTATTTGTAAATAAGTGTTTTACCCAAAATCCTATAGCTTTCCATCCATACCAGATTCTCTGTCCAGAGTTCCCTTTAGATCTGAGATATTTTGAAATTCAACGTTGTCATAATGAGTCTTATATTATCAATATGTATCATTGATTGCTGGGCAGAGATTGTTTAATAATGTTGAGATAAGTTGTCATTATATAGGGGTTAAGAGACACATGTCAAGATCCCTGTAATCATCTAGCATATTTTTTCTTTCACCAGTAGGAGGCATGTCCTTATGCCGGCACCAGTCCGTTCCGTGGTTTTTGGAGTGTGTCCGGCTATGACATTCCATCCATTAATGCAGGTGTGCTCCCATTTCTTTTCTCTCTTAGAAGGTGTTTGGTTTCAGAGTGGTCTCACCCAGGGCTGGGAGTGACTCCAACTTGCTTAAAATTCAGAAACCTATTTAAATGGCAGGTTTTGGAGCTTTACAGGAATTATCAGCCCACGCCGCCCTTCCATGGTACTGATCCAAGACCACTAGCTACTTGGTTGGTGCCATGTTGTGGTTTCCTTTTATGGGTTTACTCTGCGAAGGCATCCATGGTGATTTTGTTTACAAAATACATATCCGGTCAGCGATCCAGTTTCACCCCTTCGGGTGGGATATACGGTAAAATTCAAAATAGAGTATGCTATAATAACGGTTTGTTTTCCAACAAATATCAATCCGCATTACAAGGAGTTGTGGTCGTTTAGAATACAAATGAAAATAATAAGGATGAAATCAGTATCTGAAAATTCTTGTTTTGTTTTTAACAATTCAATGAGCTTGGCTATAAATATAGTTTGCAGTCCCGGTTACTGGCTACATGTAACCCTAAATAGGGTGTATGTCCATCTGATTATCTAGAAGTTTTTATTGACACTACTTTAAATGTCATCCAATGATATCATTCACCTAATGGAATCTTCACTTACCACCTACAATCTACAAACTTTATGCCACCTAATAAAATCTTTGTACATGAATATTTTATATTTATTTTATAAGTGTTGATCAATTATCTTGTTATAAATAATGTATGATAAGATTATTTGCATCATCAATTTTTGGGTGCTCAAGAGATTGATATTGTTAAAGAATAGATGTGCGCTCTTTTATTTAACTTACTATGATATAGCTAATAAAAAATATAGTTTTTTACATTTTTAATTCTAATAAGATTGAATAAATTTCTATAACTTTCATTTGAAATCAATGATATAATTTTAACTTCATAAATTGGTATCAAAGCCTCAATTTGACCATTTTATAAGTCTAAGTTCAATTATGATTTTTTAACAAATAAAATAAGGTTTGAGAGTAGTAGGGAACATCACAAAAATAAGTCTTATAACTATGACATTATTTATATTTATGATAACCATACATGTAAGAGTATGTGGCCTATTTTATATTCCCTGCTGGCTTCACATGAGCTTTATCTTTGTAATATTTCTTTATACTCTCAAACTCTATTTAATTTGTCTAGAAACTCATACTTTTAATCAAAATTATAAAATAGATAGATCAACACTGATACAAATTTATGAAATAAAAACTATTTTATTAATTTCAAATGAAGATTATGCATATTTTTTAAGAACTTAAAAAATTATTAAATAGATATTTGATTAACTATATCATAGTAAATGCAAGATAAGAGCGTACATATATTTTTCTACACTATCAATCTCTTAAGCACTCAAAAACTAATGATACAAATGATCTCATGAGGAAATATTTATAATAATATAAGTAAAGATAAATGGCTCATAACAAGATTCTAACATTAGCTGGTAGGTGAAAGGTGAAGATGCTATTAGGTGGAAAGATAAGTAGAGATATCATTAGGTGGTATTTAAATTAGTGTCAACAAAACTCTTACATAATCCTATAGAACTAACTTTTAGTAATTTATATGTAATAAAATTGATGAGAATATATCAAATATATTGTAGTTGCTTATTAAATTCTAACACAAATTAGTTCTCACCTTACCATTATTTATTTAAGTATAATAATGTGATTGATGTTGTTAGAAATTGAATTGTTATTATGTGTGTGTGTCTAGATCTAGTTCATAAGTAAAATTCAATTGTTAATTTATGTGTAATTTTAAATAAATGTCATTATGAACACTCTTCTAGAGAACTTATCAAGAAACTAGATGCATACAAAAGAACTTAACTACCAAGTATAATTAAGCATTTTTTGGTTTTCAAATAATACTACTATGCTTTTAGATTAAGAACTATATAATTTATTTTGGAAATAAATATCATAAGTATTGAATAGGTTGGATGTACTCTTATATGTGGGGTTATCATGAATCTAAATAATGTCACAGTTATGAGAGTGTAAGATATGGATGTAAAGTGTAATAACTGAATGTGTAGTTTATTTTGTAACACAATTTAAAAATTAGATGTATTCAAAATAATTTAACTATTAAGATAGTAAATTAAGAAATTGTTGGTTTTGAAATAATACTACTATGTTTTTAGATCACAAACTATATGCCATGTGGTTGATTAAAAATTTTGAAAATAAAAATCTACAATATTGAATAGGTTGCATACTCTTACATGTAGGATTATCATGTTTTTCATGATTATGAGAGTGTAAGATGTGGATGTACTTTGTGTAATAAATGAACACATACTTTTATGTTCTAACATAATTTAAGTTAAGATGTGATTTGTTTCATTTCAACAAAATGAGGTATTTTCAAACTAGTGTGAAAAATATAGTTCTGTACCCCCAACCTAATCTTGTTTTGAGTTAATTATTACTAGTAGTGTCGTAGATCATCTATAATTATTTGATGATGTATACATCAATTTGGAATCCCTCATTTTAGTCAAACCTATAAATATTAAATTAATAATGGATGATTAAATTGTATTGGTAGTTAACTCATTATGACCTACCAATTTGATGAGAACCTTCCAAAAAATATCAATAGATATGGTTCCTCCTCCTAACTGTAGTTATCAAAATTTGTATTTCCTATTTAGTTCATGTCTAAACCATTGTTTGTCTTCAAAAACATGTCCCATTTTTCTTTTTAAAAAATGACCCCTCTTTCTTTTTATTTCATTTTCCTTAACTTGCAGTTTAATAAAATTCCCAAGAGCCCTAAATTTTCCCTAAATTTTTTCTTCATATGGCTGAAATTCTATCAAGGATGGACATACCATGAAAAATTAGTCAAGGTTTCCTATTAAAGTTAGTCAAAATTCCTTAGAAACAAGAAAGTTATTTGATTGAAAGTTTCATCACCCTTACCAGCTCAAAGTAAGTAACATTGCCAAATACCACATGGTAATTTTAGTTGGGTTTTACTACAAAATGCCATTATACAAAATGTTCAATTGCTAGTGAACCAAATGTAGTTGCAGTATAAAAAAGTAGTTCACTTAAAGTTACCCACATCCAAACCATTTATAAATAAAATTAATATTTTGTGGAAATTTAACATTCATCTAAATTGTATTGGCCAAATCTATCTTTCAAATTCTATCCTCAACTAAAACAAAGTGAATTAATCAAGCAATATAGGGGATTGAATTATGCATTACTATATGGATAGTCAAAAATATCAGAGAGGATAAAGCAAAGAGGATAATAATGGATGGTTAGAGTGCTATTGATCTTAGGAGAAGTTGATATATCCAAGTCCAAAAAATTTGCATACTTAATAATGAAATAGTTTAATGGAAAAATATACAAACTACCAAGATATCCTATAAATAAAGTGGTCTTGTTGGAGATGTCCAAGAAACTAACTAAATCCCATTATCTTAAGGAAGCTAAGCACAAATCTACACTAAATTCTCTAATTCATGTTGATTGGTTTTTATTCCACAACCTCGATAATTCCAAACCATATAAAGTGGAGTTAGGTTTATTGAACCTACAATTATTTTATTTGGAAAGAGCCAACTATGATTTAGTGGGTTGATTGGAGAGATGGGTCTCCAAATACAAGAAGAATGAGCCTCACATAGATTACTCTTGGGAAGAATGTGTTGATGATCATGAAGATAATGGAAAACCACACAATCCCATTACAAATAAGGGAATATGATGAAAAAATACTTCATACTACTTATGAGATGAATAGTGTATTTTTTTGGGTGAAAAATATGTAATCCCTTTATGGATTACAAAACTCGAATTTCAACCATAATTATTATGAGATAAAATCTATCCTCTCAAAAAGGGGAGGTTCCCTTCTTACTACTTACAGGAACGAAAGTAAACTATTCTAAACTTAACAATATTTAGTTTTAACCATGGGGGTGTGTTACATTCATAATTCTCTCTTCTTTTAGAGAATATGTTTACAATGTTCCACATTTATTACTTCATGATGCTTTTCAACTCTAAGTAAAAACTAAACCAGTAAATTCCAATATTCTTAATTTATCAAAGCATAATCTAAGAATACCAACACAATAAAAAGATTCGTAACCGGAAAACCAACGAAAGCATAAAGTCTTTTCATTGTCTTCAATGATAATTTCTTCAATAACCAGTGATGCAAAATGAAGCACAAGGTCTTCCAATCTACTTCATGAATAGGTCCACAAATAGAATGAATAACTTCAAGCACAAATTCTTCATTCACCAAAATATATCCAAAATCCCAAGTAAACAATATAGCACAAAGTCTATAAAATACAGCTTGAACACCCTTTAATCACAATTAATATAATATTGCTAACCCAATCATATAATAAGATAAATCAATGTAAAATATGTAAGAACCTTCACATTCATTCAAAATTTATCCAACACAAAGTGTAGACACCGAAATCTGGTTATTAGCCTGCGACTTCTATATTCTTCATAATTCTTATTCTTCATGGTCTTGATTAAATAATGTCAATTATTTAATTAATTCATCTTTTATTAATTCTTATATTAATTAAATAATCATAATTATTTAATTAATTCATCTTTTATTAATTCTTCTATTAATTAAATAATCATAATTATTTAATTAATTCATCTTCTTTTATTTCTTCTATTAATTAAATAATCTTAAATATTTAATTAATTCACTTCTCTTTATTCTATCTAATTAATTAAATAAATGCTTGTTATTTAATTATGTTACTAATTAACCTTCTTCTGGTTAAATTAAATAAATCATTATTTAATTTACTCTTTATCATATTTCAACTATAATTAAATAAATTCATAATTTATTTAATTATTCATTTAAATCCCCTTCGTCATTTAATTAAATAAATCTTATTTATTTAATTATCCTTGAATATTAGTGATTATATGAGATTAAATGAATTATTTGAATTCATAAAATTCTATTTTAACACATTCTTCTATATTTTAGATAATTATGTGAGTTATCAGTATTACTTTTACTCAGCTAAATATTTTAATCGTTTAGTTAACTATTGATTTGATGTCTAAGTGGCGTCTTCAAGTAATCTCTTCATCAAATCATGCAATCCTCCAGTTCTAACTCATTTTCGTGTACATGCAGATTAATTAAATATTCTTATTTAATTAATTAAGTGTTATCGTGCATTGACGAAGAGTTGCTTTAATGATCTTTATCTTTTGTCGTACCGAAGATGGCTCTTATGTTTTGAGATGCGGTGAAGGTCTTAAACCATTTATTTAATCTTTAATTCTATTTCTAATTCGAATCACTCATGTCAATTCTATCAGTTATCTAATTGCATGTCTAATCAGTCAATCTCAACCGTCCGTTAATCTTTCAATCTTGGCCTGTCGTTCGAATAATCAATTTTCTATAAATTGATTTGTCATTCTTCATTCCAATCTCTCTCGCGAATTTGATAACTTTTGAGAGCACTTTTGTCTTGAATCTTCGATATTTTGCTAATCTTTATCAATAGGCTATACTTGCACGAATTACTTGAAAATCTGAGGGCAATTATACCATACAAGCGAAATGGAGAAGGGCAATCGAGATAATTCATGGAAATACGTTTGAAAATTGGTGAGATTGTTCTAGTTTTAATCACGTTTTTACTTTCCCATGTTCTTTGTTGCTTAACGTATGAATTTGCATTCTAGATTTAGTATTTGTATTGCATGTGTGTGCTTCTAATCTTGATTCTGGTGTGTCTATTGTGTGTCTATTGTGCAAAGCTCTTATTTTGGCGTTACATTTTGGTGAACCCGACGTGAAGACACCATCTTCGCGAATCCGTAGATCTTTTAATTTTTGATTTTGCAGATTTTTCGGACGGAACGACGCAGGTGAAGTTTATGCACCGCAACTGATTTTCTGAACCGCATGTGAAGTTTCTGCACCACAATTGATTTTCCGGAACCGCACGCAAAGTTTTTGAACTGCAATTGAGTTTATGAACCGCATCTGACAGAGAAATGATGCATCTGCAAGTGATATCTTGAGCCGCAACTGAAAAAGAAACGATGCATCTGACTAGTAACAAAATGACGCAATTGACTAGTAAAATTTTATTTCTACTTTCGGCAATCTAGAATTTTCAATTGATTTTCGTGTTACTGATATTTGATTTTCAGCGTGTGGCCATTTGGAGTTAACAAGCTTTTGCAGGACGATTGGCGAAGACAAAATTGAAAATTACTAATGATATCTTCTACAGGACGCTTGTCGAAGACCCTAGTTAAATTTTGAAACAAATTGTTTGGTAGCGTAGCAAATCTTTCATTTGGATTAAAATTAACAAGTGTCTACTGTGTTTGGTGCGAAAGCACAAGTCTGGTTACCCTTACGATTTGGTATATCGAAGTATCCTCTCCCCTTGCGCATCTGTGCGATCTTGGGTGTAAGAGAAACAGTTACCAACTCTAGAACTTGGGCCTGTTCTGGTGGGAAAAAGTACTCACCCCAGAACGACTCAGACCGGTAGCACCCTGAACCCGAGGGACTTCCAGCCGGTATACAAAAGTGGGTTCTTGGGGAAACCCCAAGAATCATGAGTGTGGTTCCGACGAGATGGATCCGAAAGGGGACTCGCGCTGTATGGATCACACCCCACAAACGGAATGCCCGAATTAAATACCCTTTGTTGTAGAGACCAACCTATTTGTGGTCGTTGCTTGGTATTAGTGCAGGGTATAGTATCATGCCCGAAGATTACTCACTACTGATCCCCTTGAGTAGAGATAGCGGTTCTTGGGATGTCATTACCCAATGAATTGGTGGTGTGCTTTCGAAAAGACGTGCTAATGAATTAGGTGGAGGGCCAATGCCACCAAATTCTAAGCTATCGGCTCTCGAGAAGGAAAGGTGTTCATCACCAATCCGAGGGTATAAGCGGTGGGCTATACCAAGTATTATACAAACCACAGGCCTTTGGCCTGATTAGGATAATAGCATGCATTTATCAACAAGCGTCTTTGGAGTCAAAATCAGAAGGCGAAAACGCTTTGTCTTCACGATTGTCTTTGATTTGTAAAAATTTGATCATAGAAACGAATTGGAGTTTAAAATTTCATGTCGCGAAAATTCCGCGAGAGAGTCACAATTGTTCACGAGAAACCATCGATTTTAGAGTACATCTGTTAATTTTGAAATTAAGCATCTGTAAATATTGAGTGCATCACGGTAATTTTTGATGCATCTAAATAGAGTTTGAACCCATTGTTAAAATTGAAAGCGCGTAAATGCGATTGCCGAGAGAAACCAAAATTCAACATCAGCATCCGGTTAGCGGGGGTTATACCAGTTTCAGTGGTCTTCATACAAACAGTCTTCAAAAATAGAAACCTGAAACGATTTGCTCAATTTTGCATCCTTTAAGTTCATTTAGTCATTACCATAGTTGTCTTCAGTTAGAGTTTAGCTTCATCATAGGGTACATATCACCTTACATTAGACTTTTAGAGAGGTCACTTTTACAAACTTTAGGAGTAGTCTACCATCTATACTCTAGAAAGGTCATAGTGTCAATGAAATCTGTCATTGAACCTAGTCTTATCATCATATACTTTGTCCTACAAAGAGTCATCCTAGCTCATCAGTCTAGTTAGGAAACTCAACTTGTCTTTGATCTTTGTCCTACATTGTTTCCTTGACTTAACTAAATTGACACTTTGGTTTGACTTTAGGTAGTTGGTCCTTCCACCTTGAGTTTATAGAATTGATCATTTTAGGGTCTCACTTAGACTTCTTGCACCTTTAGAGTCTAGACTAGTATCATCATAGGACATCCCTTATTTTGCATAAGAAAATCCAAAAAACATAGAATAGAGTCATACAGTTTCTAGATATAGTTTTGCATTTCCCACATATTGAGCTTGTCTTACATGGTTGAAACTAGGTCTAAGAGAAGAGAGAGAAAACATGTCGAACCCAAGTGAGTTCATCAACCCATTTTCTTCAAGACCTCATAAGACTCTATTAGACAAATTTACCACTAGAAACACTCAAGGACATGTTACAACAGAAGACATAGAGGCTGCCGCACAAGACCCTGAGTTTGCCTCTTTTGTAGATGAGTACCTAGCAAACGATCGTCAACGGTTCTTAGGAAAATTGCTAGCTGAAGGTGCTACCTTACCTTCAGGATTTGACATTAGCACCTTACAAACTCAACCTACACAAGGGACAAATACCACGACTGCTAGTACTACTATACCTCAAGTCAGCACGACTATCCCATATAGCACATCTACACAAAGTACGACAGTCCATACGTCCCCATTTGGTACACCTACTATGACATCGGGATTTAGTTTCACTACAGGGGCTTCATCATCTATTCCCTTCGGTCCTCTTAGCGGGAGTAAAATACCTAAAACATCAGCCCATACATCTTATGTTGGTGTCACAAATGCGCAATCAACAACCACACCTACTGCTAGCATTGTAGGTACCTTGCCACAGTCGATGGCCATACCTAGTGCTCAGGTCACTAGTACTATACCAAGGATTACACAAACAGGGGGCATTCCCTCCTTCCAATATGGCAATCAAAATCCACCTTTCCAGACTAGCAGTAAAAACCAATTTACATCGGTTCCGAATCAGAACCCCTTTTCACAGATTGGTAGTCAGAATCCGTCTACCCAGATTCCAGGCCAAAACTATTTCACATCGGTTCCGAATCAGAATCCCTTTGTACAGAGTGGTACTCAGAATCCATTTACACAGAATCTAGGACAACATCAATCTATGCTGATTCCAAACCAGAATACATTTACCAACATTTCGAATCCAAATCCACCTCAGATGCCAACGTTCAATCAAAACCCATCACGAGACTTTGGATTTCAGAATACATATATGGATCCGCATAATCCTTCTAGCACATCTTTGACTCAAGTTGACGTCCTACAAACACAAATGCAGGCATTACAAATGCAAATGGCTAACATGTCAGTGTCAACTAAGAAATCATTTTCACCAAAGGACATATGCCCATTCCCTTTTGATTGATCATTGTACATGACACCTTTCCCTCACGGATATGTCATACCAAATCTTCCTAAGTACAATGGCAAACGCAATCCAGTAGAACATATCAGGGAATTTTCTACCATATGCATTGATGTCGCTTACGACCCCACGTACCTTATGAGGCTATTTCCATGAAGTCTTGTAGGGGTTGCACTAGAATGGTTTTCGGGTCTAGATTCTAGCATTAGATCATGGGGAGAGCTAGTCGAGAAATTTGTGGAGCAATTCTCCTTCCACATTGACCATGAGATAAATATAGCAACCTTGTGCCACACAACACAAGATGAAGGTGAAACATTCATTGCTTTCTTCCAATGTTGGAGAACTATTGCAAGTAGGTGTCCTGTCGAGATACCTGAAAAGCAAAAGGTTACCATGTTTCAAGAAAACCTTCATCCAAAACTCAGGAGTAACTTAAGGGTACATTGCTGCATATCTTTTTCGGAACTAGTGGAAAAGGGGGTGATAATAGAGAAGGATCTCATTGAAAAGGGTGAACTCAAGATGACAACACCCAATCGAAACACGGTCGTACAAAATGCCCCCACCGACAGAAACAGATTCTGGTCTCACAACAAAAATGTCACCAATGATGGGGTGGTTGATGCTAAAACATTACAAGCAAGACCCCTCCTCACATTACAAGGACCTCATACTTTTGCTAACACGCTTAATGTTGTCAATCAACCTCCCAACATGGTCTCAAACACTCAACGTCCACCACCAAGGAGATTCCAGAAACATGAGTTCACTCCCCTAGGGGAACCCATTGAGTTGGTGTTCAAACAACTGTTACAACACAACCTCATACAACTGCAGGAACCAAGACAATATGATCCAGGATAGTTTAAACCAACTTGGTGGGATGACAATGCCTTCTGTGATTATCATAGGACAAAGGGACACAACCTACAAAACTGTCGACAACTGAAGAACATCATACAAGATCTTGTTGACAAGAGAATCATTGAAGTTAGTGGACAAAAACAAAAGACATCGAACACTCATCATCAAGTCTTTTCAGACCCACTACATGACCATGCGAAAGGAACTGTCCCCAGTTAGAGTACTAAGACCAATATGTCAGCCAATTATGCGAATATAAAACATGACTATGATAGTGGCAAAATCATTCATTGCCTTCGCGCCGCCAAGGACAACATCAATACCATTACTATCAAGGCTAATCAGGAATGTGCGGTCAATACTCGTCGTACTAAGTTTGTTATCCAAGGTCCTCCATCACAGCAAGCATCACAACCTTCCAAGTTACAATATAACCTACTTGACCAGTTGGGGAAGACCCCAACCCAAATTTCAATCTTGGAATTTTTGCATATCTCCCCCGAGCATCGGTCTATCCTTGATAAGGCTTTACAGAACACCACGGTCCCTAATGACCTTGATGTCAATCGTTTCCAGGAGATGGTGGGCTACTTGACCAATAATCATCATGCCACGTTTTCTGAACAAGACTATGCCACAGATAAGACGAACCACAATGACCCTTTACATCTAGAAGTCCTTGTTGATGACACCAAAGTTAGACGAGTTTTGGTAGACGGAGGAGCAGGGTTAAATCTATGCACTTTAAAACTAATTAAGGCATTAGGTATTTCAGAAGCATGTGTAGACACCACCAAGAGTATTGTCATTAAGGCTTATGATGATGAAGAAAGAAAATCAAAGGGGGTGGTAACACTTCCTATCAGAATTGGTCCTGCGGTAATGGAGACAAAGTTCCAGGTCTTGGATCTCACCCTCCCTTATAACCTTTTGCTAGGTAGACCATGGATTCATGCCATGAAGGCAGTCCCTTCCACATATCATCAGTGCCTTAAATTCCCTTACAATGGCACCAAAATAACTATCGATGGTGATCCTGATCCTTTTCAGTATTGCACTAACCTAAAGGACATCCCTCAATGTCAAGTGCCAGTCAACCAAGAGGCCTCATCGTCTAATCCATCTTCTTATGTTGACCCATCCACGCTCACTCGAACATCTATTGCACCTTCACTTCCCACTACTCCTAGGGTTGAGATCTAAGACAAGGGTTGTGGAGAGTATTATATGAAGACTTCCTATTGTGTTAGCCACTTGGTCCCTCCTAAGTCATATGGTTTGCCTACAACAGGTAGGGGACAGTCTATAATCACTATACATGTTCCCCCCACAACAAATTTCACTAAATGGGGTGAATTAAGCAAAGAGGCTATAGATACAGAAGATGTTACTTCCTGGCTGTATAAGGAAGATAATCAAGAACCCCTTTTACTTGCTCATATTCCTACAAGACTATACGGAAAGGGTTTCAAAATCATGCAAAGCAAAGGATATGATGGACAAAGTGGTTTAGGCTTAAACCAAGATGGTAGAATTGAACCAATATTTGTTTCTCAGTGGCCAAAAGGAGTAGGGCTAGGGTTTCAACTGATTCAGATTGGCGTTCCTAGTACTCCGTTACCCTTACTTGAGGAAGTACGTGCTTCAGAAGACATTAAGACATCTCACGAACCAATAGACCAAAATCGTTGTAACTCTCCTGACTCTAATGATTATGAGTGGGATTCCTTATCCTCTACTTCTACCATGGACCTTGACAAGTTATTTGGAGAACTCGACTTGCTGTTAAGTTCCTCACCAAATCCTTTAAATTCTTGTCCACCAAAGAAAATGACAAAAGAGGAGTGGTTTAAACACTACTATTGGGAATCACTTGATCATACCTCTTGGCAACCTGAGCCACCTCTTTCTGATTGTCAAACCTTGGCATTAGGCCCAACTATTCATCCACCTAGACCCAAACCCAAGAGAAAAAAGGACTTGGTACAAGACTTTTGTGACCACATGAATAATTCAATTTTTACCTTGACTCCATTAGACTTTGATAACTCCGACGATGACATGCATTTAGTTTATCCCCAACTCATAGATTGGGATCAACAAGATACACCCATTTTAGATACTTTTGAGAGTGACGAAGCGATTGCTGAGTTCCTGGGATTACGTGAAGGCATACCTAATGGGGATCATAAAGCTGGTTTTACCATTGACTTGGACAATAAAGCATATTTTGGGGAATCTGTTCAACCCTCCAGTCACAAAAATGAGAAAAAGAATAAACAAGATAAAAAGGACAAGTCTCTAGGTGAAAACCGCAAGGCACCTCTAGACCATGAAAAAGTAAAAAGAAAGGACGCATCCGAAGGTGAAAACCTCTCTGAGGCGCCTAAGGATGGAGGTTTGAACATTCTCCCCATTGCATAGGAAAAGTCACCCATGCTCATGGAAGAATCAGTAGAAGTCAACATAGGCACAAAAGAGAATCCTCGATTGATTTATTTGGCAGTGTCATTGACAACACAAGAGAAATCAGAGTTCCACAACTTCTTTGAACAAAGACAGATTAATTTTGCTTGGTCATATGCCGACATGCCTAGGTTGGATCCTGAACTTGTTCTACATCACTTGCCTTTACAACCAGATGCTAAACTAGTAAAGCAGAAGTTGAGAAAAATGCATCCACAAATTGCTTTATTAGTCAAGGCAGAACTCAAGAAACTCTTAGACGTTGGTTTCATCAGACCTATTGACTATGCAGATTGGATTTCCAATCTTGTACCAGTTACCAAACTAGCTGGGGGCATCCGCATCTACACCGATTTTAGAGATATCAACAAAGCTTGTCCTAAGGATGACTTCCCTTTGCCTAATATTGACATGATAGTTGACATGACAGCATGATATGAGATGTTGTCCCTTATGGATGGATTCTCAGGCTATAACCAGATCAGAATTGCCACTGAAGATCAACCTAAGACAGCCTTCACTTGTCCTTGGGGAACGTATTGCTGGAATGTTATGCCCTTTGGACTCAAGAATGCAGGAGCGACCTATCAACGTGCCATGACCACTATCTTTCATGATTTAGTACACACTTGTATGGAGGATTATGTCGATGACCTTATTGTAAAATCCAAGACAAGGGCACAACATTTACAGGTTTTAGACAAGGTATTTCAGAGGCTAGAGACGTATAATGTGAGACTCAATCCAAAGAAATGTGTGTTTGGAGTCAAGTCAGGAAAGCTGTTAGGTTATATCATTTCTAGACGAGGCATTGAAGTAGATCCAGCTAAGGTAAAAGCAATTATGGACATGCCACCACCCAACAATCTCAGTCAACTAAGGACATTACAGGGAAGGTTGCAATCTATCGGAAGATTTATAGTGCAGCTAGCAGACAAGACACATCCTTTTCAACATCTACTTAAGAAAGGAGTACCCTTTGCATGGACACCTAGGTGTGAAGAGGCTTTTCAACTGATTAAAGAATATTTACTTACACCACCTATTTTAATGCCACCTGTTGAAGGAAGGCCGTTGATTCTTTATACCACAGCAACCCATTCATCACTCGGAGCATTGCTTGCATAGAATGGCGATGAAGGTGGAGTGAAAGGCGATCCTATTATATCGGTCGGACTTTGGTTGGTTATGAGCTCAACTATAGTAACATTGAGCGTGCCTGTCTTGCAGTAGTATTTGCTACCCAAAAACTGTGACACTACATGCTGAACCATCAAACAATGTTGATTGCTAAAATAGATCCTCTGAAATATCTTCTTAGTAAGGCAGCATTAACAGGACGACTGGCCAAGTGGGTCATGATACTTAGTGAGTATGATATACAATATGTAGAGAGAAAGGCTATTAAAGGATAGGTCATCGCTGATCAGTTAGCTAATGCGCATACGATGAGAATCACCCATTAGTGGCGGACTTTCTAATGAGTTCATATTCACATTTGACACAAACATAACATGCGTACTTTGATGAAAACACATACGGAAATGCATGGTTAATTTTGGGATATTGTTTATCACACCACAGGGTGATTCCATCCCTAAATCATTCAGGATTGCATTTCCATGCACTAACAACATGGTGGAATATGAAGCTTTAGTGACAGGTTTACGCATGGTAGTCAAGTGGAAAATCAAGAACCTACAGGTATATGGTGATTCTCAACTAGTAATAAGACAGGTAAATGATGATTATGAGACTAAGGATGAAAAGCTTGCTCTGTACAAGCGCATGGCTGATAGTTTTAAAGAGTACTTTGATAAAGTCAAGTTTCATCAGATACCTCGTGTTTTAAACAAAGCAGCAGACGCTATGGCTACAATTGCCTCACTCCTTGACATTCCTAACAACGTGCCTAAGTTTGAGTTCTTGGTCGAACAGCTTTTGGTCCCCGCCTACGATATCCCAGATTTTGAAATGGTGTGTGACATTGTTGGTCCTGATTCCCCATGGTACAAAGAAATCTATGATTACCTTCATGCCGAAGTCATCCCTATTGGCCTATCCAATAACCAACGTAGGACATTCCTTCGCAAGTCAGCCAAATATACCATCGTCGGAGACACCCTATATAGACATGCTTTAGATAATACCCTACTGAGATGTCTTGATTCTACTGAAGCACAAGAAACCTTGTGTGGGGTGCATGAGGGTATATGTGGTTCCCATTCTAGTGGTCCTACCTTAGCTAAAAAGATTATGAGACTGGGTTATTATTGGCCTACTATGGAAAAAGACTCATATGTCTTTGTAACAAAATGTTGCAAATGCCAAGTTCATGGAGATTTGATACATGCCCCAGCGCAGGAGCTCCGTCCTATCACGTCACCATGGCCTTTTGCCCAATGGGGACTCGACCTCATAGGTAAGATCCACCCCACCTCATCTAATGGACACAAGTTCATTATCACTGCCACTGAGTACTTTACGAAGTGGATTGAAGCCATTCCTATGACATACATTACCGACACACAGATTTCTAGATTTATCTTAAACTATATCATCTGTCGGTATGGTGTCCCTCAATCTATAATCACTGACAATGGCCGCCCATTTAAGAACCAAGAAGTCCATCACTTGTGTGATCAATTTCATATTCAACATCACTTCTCTACTCCATACTACCCACAAGGTAACGGCCAAGTGGAGGCGTCTAACAAGACCATCATTAGAATCCTCAAGAAGACTGTCAATGATGCTGGTCGTGACTAGCATTTACAGCTTAACCCTGCCTTATGGGCTTATCGTACAAGTATCCGTACTCCCACTGGTGCTACCCCATACTCACTTGTCTTTGGATCTGAAGCCATTTTTCCTATTGAGGTCGAGATTCCATCCCTAAGGGTATCACTGAAGGGCCACATTGACGATTAAGAGTACCGAGTGTCGAGACTCCATGAGTTAGAATTCCTGGATGAGCGTAGACAAAAGGCACTGGACCATCTCCACGCATATCAGAACCGCCTTCGTCGTAGCTATAACAGGAGGGTTTTAAACAGAAATTTTGACATTGGTGACCTAGTTTTAATGGAGAACCCAAAGAATCAAGCAGAAAGAGACAAACCAGGAAAGTTTGAACCTAATTAGTTGGGACCTTATGTTGTTACGAAAGCTTTTGGATTAGGAGCGTATCAACTCTCTACTCCTGAAGGCGAACCACTGTCCTCACCAATCAATAGTATGCATCTGAAGAAGTTCTACGCATAGCTTCTGGGAGCCTTTGTCTTATTTAGCAAAAATACAAAAAAATCAGAAAATAAAAAAATCTTTATCAAGGGGAAAACCTGGTAAACAGGCGTCTTGGTAACACCAAAAAAATTAGTTAATATGGAAAATAGTAAAGATAAATCAATCGTCCAATGGTGAAAACCACTTCGGTGGCGCTTTGGATAGGTACCATGGTGAAAACCTGGCAAACAGGTGCCATGTGTACTAAACCCTGCTCCTTTGTCTACTATTATTCTAATCTACCCTGTACATAGCACACTTTATTATACATAGTCCCTTATCCCTGTACATAGCACACTTTATTATACATAGTCCCTTATCCCTGTACATAGCCCACATTCATGTACATAGTCCACTATCCTATACATATCCCTTACCTTTTGTGTCCATCACTTGTATATATCAGTCCTAATAAGTGGTAGTCTTTTCCATAGCTTGGAACGATTGACATCGAGAGCATTTCATATCCCCCATCTCACTCTATTCATAGTCAGTTGGTCTTATACTCGACTGGGGGTAGACACTTGACCTGCGTCACATTGGTTCTTACATTGGCTGTGTTGAAGACGTTCCACCATGAAAATCCACAAACATCGCAAAATGACCTGAGAAAACACAAAAACATTGGAAAACTTCAAAAAATCCAAAAATAGAGTCAGAGTCAGTCGCACTTGTCAGTCTTTGTCGTCATGTCAAACTACGTTGCCTCTGTGACTGGACGTAGGCAAGGCCATCTGCCAATGTGCCCCCGAGGCATTAGGTCATTCCGTTTAGGTTTGTATGTATAAAGTCTTGCGTCAATACATCTGTCTATATGATAAGGTCATTGGTCGTGTCGAACTACGAGGTCTCTGCGTGTACAACGTAGGCAAGGCACATCACACGATGAGCCCCCGAGGCCACACTAGGTCAGTCCATTAGGGTTCGTTGCTTTCACTTTCACACACGTCTTTTATTTATAGTCAGTCTTGTCGGTCAGGTCAAGTCGAACTACGAGGTCTCTGTGTGTACAACGTAGGCAAGGCACATCACACGATGAGCCCCCGAGGCCACACTAGGTCAGTCCTTTAGGGTTTGTCGTCACACACGGTCAATTGTCAACACGTCATATCAAGTCATGCATTACTCTGGTGAACAAGTCAGCTATGTCTCTGAGTCATATCAAACAACTTGCCAAACAAAACAATTCAAACAGATCAACCAACCATCTGCTACAGGATGTGTCCTTCTTGGAAACAGACGTTATCAAAACAATCAACCTATGTCTTGTTCAAGATGAGTCCTTCCTGCATAATCGACAAGGTCAAAACAATCAAACATAGCCTTACACAGGTTATCACATCAACGGCATCTGACTCAAACGTCTTATATGATACATGTCTTTCTGAAACTAGGCTTTGTCATGCCTTATATAGATAGTCATAACATCGAAATCAGACTCACAGTCTTATCCGGTATGTGTATCTCTTGCAATCAGGCTCTATCAATCAAACAAATTGAACAAACAAATCATGTTTTGGAAAATATTTTCATTGGCTTATTGACTTTATTGGCTTGTTTATCTTATCATTTATCTTGAATTGATGACTAGGATTCATGTTACTAGCTTTCTCAATGATGTCCCATGAAGGATTTAGAGAAGCAATGACGTATCAGAATTCTATTTTCTTTGACTGATGTCTGTTGACTGTCTTTTCAATTTGATTTTGATTCATGTTACTAGTTTCCTCAAGGATGTCCCATGAAGGATTTAGAGGAGCAATGACGTATCATGACCCATCTTTTCTTTCGTTTGCTGTCTGTGGTTTGTCCTGACAAAAAGACTGGGGCAACTTGTGTCCTTAGTATGAGTTGGTGACAATCCTTGTCTGCGACTGTCTGTTATCAGCAAGTGGATGACCTTGCACACCTTGATTTATGTCATATCTTGGTGTTTGTCTCCATTTGTATTAGTCATGCCCAATGATGATAAAGTGCAATACCTTTTGTGATATGGTAAAATATCGAAGATTCCTAACACTAACATTTATCTTCTGTCTTTTCATTCTTTGTCGATCTTCCATTCCACATTAACAATTCTTCTTTCTTGCATTATGACGGAGTCCTGTGACACAAAATGGTATACATCATCCTGCATCAACATACATGTTAGAAACGTACATATATATAGACAATAATCATCATTTAACACTGCATATCATAAGCAATAAACTGTAAATACATGCATCACATTACATTTGTATAACATCCCATGTCATTATATATATAACATCACATACCATCTCATCATCATATAAAATCGTATGTCACATAGAATCAAATTTATCGCATTAGTTGCATAAACAACATAAAAGTACATACATATCATAAGAATCGCCACCAAAATCATATATACATATCGCTCATATGTGTCATATCACAATGTCATAATGTATCATAAATACATGGAAGCCCGCAGGCTATCGGATCAAAATACAATGTCTCAAATGGACCTCAAAACTATATCTCTATCCTGAACTACCACTGCCATCATGTCGGGAGTGTGTAGGAGACTGATGCTGGGAACCTGCTGATCTCGGAGCTGTGGGAGGTCTGTCATATGGCCCTGCTCTGCGTGGCTGATCCACTCCCTCTGTGCTCACTGTCTGTGTGTGGGTCCTAGTCTGAGACCTACTGCTCTGTGCTGCTGAAAAGCTAGGAGCCCGTCTCTCTAAGGGAACCTCTGCCTCATACAAGTCTCGGTAGTATCTCTCCCTCTTGCTGGCTCTGACCAACTCTCTGGAAAATGCTGCTGATGGTCCTGTACATAATGACCTAAGCTCTGTGAATCTCTGCTCAGTCTCCTGCCGCCGGGCTACTGCCTGATCCCTCTCCAACAAGGCTCTATCTCTCTCCACCCTGTAAGCATCTCTCTCTGCCATCAACACCCTCATCTGCTCCTCCAAGGAGGCAACCTGGGCTCGTAATATATCAGTGTCGGGCACCTCTGCCTCTGTCTCATCCTGGCGGACCCTGTCTCGCCCATCCTCCTCCTCGTCCATCTCCTCCAGGATCTGATCCCTAATCTCTCTCTCGTGATCATCCTCCTCCTCATCATCATCCTGGTATGCACCTAACAATCCAAGGGCATCAACCTTTTCCTCCTCTCCAACGGCCTCCTCTGCAACTACCTCCTCGGCACCTGCCTCTGCCTCTGCTGGGATGTCAGGGATGTCTGGGATAACTGCCTCAGCCGGCTGCTCCTCCTCGCCACCCTTGGCCACATCTAGCATGGCCACATCCTCCTCTCCTCCCCTCTCCTCTCGGATCGGTGACAAGGCTGCTCCTCATCCCCGTCGACCACGCCTCCCTCTCCTGCCTCCACGTCGGCCACCTCTGCCATCATCCCCACCATCACCTCAGCCTCCTCTGCCTCCTCGACCACCTCCTCTGCCCTGTCTGCCTCTAGGACCTCTAACACGCCGCTCTACTGGTGTTGGCTACCCTGGATCTGTCAAAGGAGTCGGCTTGTGTAGTGCCCACCACTGATCATAAGCTAGAGTCATCCCTGGATCTGCTGGTCCACCCCTCCATCCCCATGCCTGTGCCTGTAATCCATCAATATCTGCCTCTACAGTGGCAACTGGAATCTCTGGCCCCCACAACAGGACCTCTCGTGAGGACCGAGCAAACTCTGCTCTCCCTCGAGGTACATCTTGTACCTCTCCATACTATCTCAAAACCCGGTCCGGCAACTACCGCTCTATGATGTGCATATGGGACACTGTCCGTCCCACTAAATACTGTGTCTGTCGATAATATGGCAAATGCTCGCCCTCATCTGACCACACCTCGCAGTCTAGGTATGGTCTCCATGTAAACTCCTGCATCAGGTCTATAGCATGTCTATAATAGCCCGTGTCTCCAATGTGGTGCTGAGTGGTGGCTCCCGCATACCGAAAGGCATAGGGCGCTCCACGAGCTAAATCTACTGTCACCGGTGGTCTAAAAATAGCAATATGCTCCCACGCCCATACCATCAGGAGCGTGGTGCCGCAGCTCATCGACTGCGCCTCTCTATAGGCAATGTCATGAAGGTGGAAGTATAGCATCCCCAACACACATAAACCCCAAGCATATACAACTCGGCGCTCTAGCATGCCCACTAGCATCTCACCCCATCCCATAGGGAATCCATGTCCTCAGCGGTCCGGTAGTACTATACCACCTATCAGTGTCGCTACTAGACAGTCTAACTGTCTATATCTCTGGGCCAATACGCGCCATCTAATCTCATAATCATCCACCCCTAGCTGTCTAAAGTCAGTATGGGGGTAATATCTGCACATCTTAGCTATACCCCTCTGGGTATCATAGACTACCCGTGTGCCTCTGATAGGCAGTCTCAAAATCCTATACACGTCCTCCAAAGTCACTGTAGCCTCTCTAGTCGGAAGATGGAACGACGATGTCTTCGAGTGCCACTGCTCACATAGTGCTGTCAGCAAACCCCGATTTGCCCTAATCTGGGGCATATCGGTCATGTGCAACAAACCCAAATGCCATAAAGTCCGTCGCTCGGCCGGCCGTAAGCTGTCTCTGAATCGAAACGTCGTGGGTCTCGACTCACGTGTGTAGATAGGGTCAAGAACAACCTGCAACAACATGCCTCATGTCAGCCTGAATCATCTACCCTAGTGGAAAATGAATGTTTTGACATAAAATGCAAATGCGTCGTTATTTTGCAAATGCGTCATTTTTTAAACACATGCATCGCTTTTATACAAATGCGGTCCACAAATTACAAGTGCGTCATTATTAATGAAATGTGGTTAATTATTATCAAATGCGTGCTAAAATCAACATTTGCGTTGCATAGTCTCAAATGCGTATCAAAAGAAGCAAATGCGGCTACAAATATGCATATGCGTTTCAAACAATCACATGCGTTTCAGCATAAACAAATGTGTGTCATAAAATGCACATGCGTAGCTAAATTTCAAATGCGTATCACAATGATCAAATGCGTAACAGAAAAAACACATGCGGTTATTTTTTCTAAACTAAGCCTAAGCGGTTGGCGTTAAAATGCAAATGCGGCTTTTCGCAAGCAGATGCGTCGTTCATGCATACAGATGCGGTGCAAATTAAAATGTGACGCACAATTAAAAATGCAATAAATACCTTAAAAAGCGCGCAAATAAAAAATTTTCAAAAGACAAGTTTTAGGTCCATACCGGGGGGTCCGCGCCGACTGGTCTCTGGAATGTCCTGATCCTGTAGGCATGATGATGGGTGGCTGGAACTGGAGACATCCTCGCTGAAAGTCAGAGCAAACTTTTCAAATCTCTAAGCTAGGTGGGTGCAAATGAATAGTTTTTTACCCCAATTCCAATATATACCTAGGGCTTAGGTGGCATTTTCTTCCTACTGACCATGTAAACTTCCATTTTCTATCATCCCGTACCCGTCCCTCCCGTTTCCGAACCCAATTCCGTCAACTGCATTGCATTTCTGCCTATCTATTGGACTAATCGGGCACATTTCCAAATTTTTCTGAATATTTTGAAAATTTGTCAATTTTCCCGAGGGGGCATACCTTCACCTGTTCTAATCCGGAGCTTGACTGGGGCATATTTTCATTGATTTTCTTTGACACAACGCCTAAACGACATTGTATCAAAGAGGGGCAAATGTAGACACCGAAATCTGGTTATTAGCCTGCGACTTCTATATTCTTCATAATTCTTATTCTTCATGATCTTGATTAAATAATGTCAATTATTTAATTAATTCATCTTTTATTAATTCTTCTATTAATTAAATAATCATAATTATTTAATTAATTCATCTTTTATTAATTCTTCTATTAATTAAATAATCATAATTATTTAATTAATTCATCTTCTTTTATTTCTTCTATTAATTAAATAATTTAAATATTTAATTAATTCACTTCTCTTTATTCTATCTAATTAATTAAATAAATGCTTATTTAATTATGTTACTAATTAACCTTTTTTCGTTAAATTAAATAACCATTATTTAATTTACTCTTTATCATATTTCAACTATAATTAAATAAATTCATAATTTGTTTTAATTATTCATTTAAATCCACCATTTAATTAAATAAATCTTATTTTATTTAATTATCCTTGAATATTGGTCTCTTGAATTAAATGAATTATTTAATTCATAAATTCTATTTTAACACATTCTTCTATATTTTAGATAATTATGTGAGTTATCTAAGTATTCACTTTTACTCAACTCGACATCTATTTTAATCATTCAGTTAACTATTGATTTAATGTCTGAGTGGCGTCTTTGAGTAATCTCTTCTTCAGATCATGCAATCGTCCACTTCTAACTCAATTGCGTGTACATGCGGATTAATTAAATATTCTTATTTAATTAATTAAGTGTTGTGCGTGCATTCGAACAGAGAGTTGCTTTAATCAATCTTTATCTTTGTCATGCAAAGATATTTCTTATGTTTTCGAATGCCGAACTAAAGATTAAACCATTTATTTAATCTTTAATTCTATTTCTAATTCGAATCACTCGTGTCAATTCTATCCGTTATCTGAATGCATGTCCAATCTCTCAATCTCAACCATCCGTTGATCTTTCAATCTTGGCCTGTCGTTTGAATAATCAATTTTCTATAAATTGATTTGTCATTCTTCATTCCAATCTCTCTCTCAAAATCTCTCTCGCGAATTTTGTAACTTTGGAGAGCACTTTTGGCTTGAATCTTCGATATTTTGCTAATCTTTATCAATAGGCTATACTTGCACGAACTTGAAAATCTGAGGGCAATTATACCATACAAGCGAAATGGAGAAGGGCAATCGAGATAATTCATGGAAATACATTTGAAAATTGGTGAGATTGTTCTAGTTTTAATCACGTTTTTACTTTCCCATGTTCTTTGTTGCTTAACGTATGAATTTGCATTCTAGATTTAGTATTTGTATTGCATGTGTGTGCTTCTAATCTTGATTCAGGTGTGTCTATTGTGCAAAGCTCTTATTTTGGCATTACACAAAGTTTGGTATGCAAGTTTGGCTTCTTTATTGATTGAATATAGTATCACAATATGAACGGAAAGTCTCAAAATCACTTTACAATTGAGCAACACTTCATTGTAATAGATTAAAGGTAAATAATGCAATAGAGCTCTCTCTTATTTATAGGTGAGAGCTAAGAGTTATTCTAGGAAAAAACCCAAATTTTGACTTATTCAACATGATTTCCAATATTATAGGAGGACATCTCTATTTTTACATGTAGTTGCATGAGTACAAAATGACATGTAAAAATGTCAATGCCTATTTACATAATGCATGTGAAAAATACTAAGAAATAAACTAAGTGAAAATCAAGGAATGTTCAACTTTCTCCACCTTCCTTCTCCAAGAATTCTTCATATTTCTTCAAGATTGCTTGAACTTCTTTATCATTAGGACTTGTGGATGTTTGGAGATGTCAAGAACTTGTGTAATTGATCCCTTTATAGTGTTGCACGCTTTCCAGTGCCTCACAACTTTCAAATTATCCAAAGTAAGCTAGATATCCATCATTTTTTCCATTGAAGCTATTTGAGAAAGATTTGTCTTCAAATTCCTTCTAAACCATGGATGTATATTCCTGGAAAACTGATTTGGTGGGGAGAACTTTCAAGTTGCATTTCATGGATTTCTTGCTCAGTGATAGGCAAGAAATCAATAAAAAATACTCAAGAGTCTGGACATAAAAGATTGGAATTGCATGAAAGAGTAGTTGCAAAAATTTCATATTTTCTAGTGCTAGAGAAAAAATAAGGTTTTATGCAGTAGTGGGAAAATTTTGAGCAACTACATATGCTTTGGTAATTCAGATGCAAAGGTGGAGAAAAACTAAGCTCTTGTATGGGGTATTACACTTCAGATGTAATGGCTCAAAATTTTTGAGATATTGCATGTTGGATGTAAAGGTGGAGAAATTTTGAGCTATTACATGGGATATTTAACTTCAGATGCAAGGGAACTGAATTTTTGAGCTACTACATGAAAATATGCAAAGGTAGAGAAAAACCCTAACATTGCATGGAAATATGCAAAGGCACTAAATTTCTGAGCTACTACATGTGACTTAGGAACATAGATGCAACGGCACTAAATTTTTGGGCTACTGCATAAAATATGCAAGGGTGCTAAAAAAACCTAAAATTGCATATGCCAAAATATGGCTAAGGAAAAAGAAAGTAAAAAATGGAAAATATGCAGTGTCTCAAAATTTCCCCGACAGTACATGTGCATGGGTGTAAAATTCAACGACATTGCAACCAAAAAATGGAAAATATGTAATGTCTCAAAATTTTCCTAACACTGCATGTGCATGACCTTAGAAAAACCCCAACAATGTATGTGTGTGGGAACTAAAATTTAGTGACACTACATATGCCAAAAAATGGCTAAGGAAAAGGACAGTGTGCAAGGGTGCTAAAAAACCCTAACATTGCATGGGCTAGAAAATGGATAAGGCATAAGACAATATGCAAGGGCATAAAATTTTTGAGCTCTTGCAACTTTTTAATTTTTGCATTTTTACTTGCAAGGGCACTAAAATTCAGCACTCCTACAAGTGCTAAAAATTTTCTAACTCCCAAAATTGAATTTTCACAACTTGGTTTAAAATGTGAATTTCAATGAACCAACAAAGGTTAATGCTCAGAATGAATTTCAAGGATGGGGTACCACACACAAGGACAATGGAATTTTCCTCATTTTGCATGCTTAGAGTTTGTGAGCTGTGAAACAAACAAGTTTTGTAGGGGTTATCCCACAAATTGAGTGTAGCTAAACTCAAGGATAACAACTAGCTCTAGCCAGGGAGCTTCCTTCAGTCATTATTTGAAATGATCAAAGGGAGAAGAATTCTACTCTAAGTTCCTTCATCCATCCATTGGGCATAGAGTCGAGCGACAAAACAAAAGTCACAAAAAGACTCAAAATGAAAAAGAAATTGATTTCACCAAAAAATTGGTGAATCTTGAATAGTCCTCTCCTTCTATCCCATAATGCATCATACAATGCTTATGCCAAGATCCCATACATGATTGTGATAATGCTATAGCCTTTCATTTTTGGTTTTATACCAATTCCTCTTCTGAAAACTCACTAACTCAACAACACCTTGAGTATAAATTTTTTTGATTCCTTTCTTACATGCAACTTCAATCCCTAACAACAATGCTTGATATTTAATAGTGTTATTAGCATTATCAAACTATAGCTTGAAAAAGAAAGGGAGGATATTTCCTTCTGGAGGTATGAGAACAATTCTTGCTCTCAATCCTATGCATGAACAACTGTCATCAAATTCAATATTCCAAACATCATTTAGATCTACTAAACTAATAGTTTCAAAAAAATTGACTTCTTCATCCAAAATGTTGAGAAAATGTGTCTCAACCTTGCAATTACATAAGGTACTATTGATATATAAGGTACTGTTCAACCAATGATGATAGGGGGGGCATGGAGAGGATCCCTCCCCACCTACAAGGGGTCTAGGGGAATCATCCCCCAACTGGGGTCCAAGGGCGACGCGCCTTGGCGGGAGCTCAGGGGCAGAACCCTCGAAAGGAAAATTTTATTTATATTTTATTATTGTAAATCTAGACCATTCATCATTATGTCTTATATTTGATGACCAATATTTTATTAGCTTGACTTTCCCTAAAAGGAAACCCTATTTTATGAGGGCATTGTATTACGATTGTGTATTGTGATGTATTCTGAGAGTTTGATAGTGGTTGTGTTGCCTCTAGATCTCTAAGCGGTCATACTCCTATGAGAAGCTTGCTCTACAAGTGTATTGTAATCTTTGTGATTTCTAAATAATAGATTGGGTGGCTTTTGGAGTTTGGGGTTTTTCTCCCAAAAGGGTTTTCCCCACATAAATCATTGTGTTGTGGTATGTATGATATTTGTGATTATTTTCATTTAAGTTTATGTAACTATTAAAGATTTGTAAATTTTTTGCAATATTATCCTCTCAAGATTAGTGGAGGAAGTTGTTCCCTTACCTTACCTTCCTTACAAGTGGTATCAAAGCATAATCACCTTTGGTTTTAGTTGTGGGTTGTTGGGTTTTTTTGAACTAATCTAGATTTGAGGAGCTTGTGTAGAAGATACTTTGTGATCTTGTTGCGGGAATTTTTAGATGGAAAGTTCATTAGGGAGAATAGAGGTGGATAAAATTTATGGAAATAATTTTGAAATGTAGAAGTTGAAGATGGAGGATTTGTTGATACCTCGAGATCTACGGTATGTTGTTGATGAGAATGTTTCAAGGCTTGCATATCCTACTCAGGCTACTTAATAGGATGTTATGGATCACAAAGCCAAGGGTCTAATCAGATTATGCTTGGAAGACTCTATTTTAATCAATTTCCATGAAGAGACCTCTACATATAAATATGGAAGAAGCTTGGTGAGATGTATCAAGCCAAATCTTTAGTGAACAATATTTTCTTGAGGAAGAAATTGTATTCCTTGAGAATGGAAGAGGGTGGAAGAATTACAAACCACTTAGAAGCATTCAATATGTGGGTGGCTCAATTGGCATCAATTGGTGTCAAAATGGATGAGGAAAAGAAATGTCAGATCCTACTTTGTTCTTTTCTTGATTCATGGGATTCTCTTGTTATGGCCATTGGGAGTACTTGTATTATATTGAAGATTGAAGATGTGGTGGGTTTCTTCTTTCTAAAGTGATGAGGAGGAAGGTATCCATCAGTTCCAAGGAGGAATTGAATGTTCATGGAAGACCTAAGGAAAAAGGAAAGAAGAATGAGACGTGTGACAAATTCAAGTCCAAGGGAAGATCTAAGTCTCTTGGAAATTCTAAAGTTATTTGTCAGAACTATGATAAGCCTAGATATGTTTAGGACTACAAAGAAGAAAAGAAGAAAAAGAAGAAAATTGATTATGTTACAAACAAGTAAAAACAACATATGCATCAATCACCAAGTCTTCTCCATTTGATTCTTCTTTGTATTGCATAAAACCAATATTAGAGTCACTAGCGATCTAGAATAGATCAAAATTTTCCTCCATAGGATATTTCAATTGGGTAGATTCTTCTTTCTCTAGTTCGCAATACCCCATGGTTGTATTTGTGGGTAGTGGAGCATCAAGAGCAAGCCTTTCTTGTGGCACAAGAAGACGATTCTGATTTTTGTTTCTGAAATAATTGGAAGAATTTTGCAAATTTATTCTAAGAACATCCTTGTAGGAAGTATTACATGGTCCTTGTGCAACTTTCTTCTTCAGTGCCAACAATTCATTTGCTAGCCTTTGTACCATGGGATCTGGAAAATTATAATTGCTATTAAATGATGAATAATTTGATGCTTGCCCTCTTCTACTTGGATTCATCCTTATTATTCTAGCAAGTATCAAATAATCCTCAATGCTTATAGCTAGTTGTTGAGCAGTTTCAAGATCAGGTATGACTATCCTATGCAACAAGAAGCTTACTTGTGGAAGTTGCATATTGATGAAAAAGTACATAAGATTATGGGTTGTCGGTTTAGCCTCAACATGAATCGTTGTCACTAGCATGTTGAACTTGGCCATGAACTCACACATGGGTTCATGTGCCTCTTTCCTCATAGTGGTAAGTTGTCCTAGCAAGTCATGTACATTTTTAGTAGGTTTGAACCTCTCTTCAAAATTGGTGTGGAGATTATTCCAATTGGTAAAACATTCAAAGTAAGAGTGTAGAACCACTTAGTTTCTACTCCTTGTAAAGTCTTAATGTACAACCTTACAAAAAATTTCTTCGAGCTCAATGCCAAGAACATCACAAACAATGTACAAATAAGTGATGTGTTCATCAAGATGGTGCATTCCATCACTATAGAATTTTGATATGTTCTTATGTGAAACACATGGAATCTCATGTAAAGGGGCCACCAAATTAAGAGGGCCAAAATAATTACCCCAAGGTCCAAGAGGTGGAGGCTGAGGTTGAGCCATAATAATTTAAATAATAGGCACTTGAATTAGAACTCTATGAAAAATAGAATATTCACTTGGAAGCAGTGATCTTAATCTTCATGGAGGATAACTTACAATACATTGAAATGGTGGCCTTGCTCCAAAAGAAGGAAGAATGTAATGGCATTGCAACAACTCAAAAAATGGATCAACCAAACCTTGTGACCTTAGACCCCATGTATAATTTTTTCTACTAGAATGAAGACTTTGGAACAAAAGATAAACCAATAACAAAAATATACACAATCCCATAGTAAGACATTGGATTATTCATCCACTTCAATCAAAAGCATGAGGCTTTGATTGTGTGCTTTGTTCCCCAATAGAGTCACCAAAAAACTGTTGGGTGAAAATTTTGTAATCCCTTATGGATTACAAAAATTGAATTTCAACCATAGTTATTATGAGATAAAATCTCTCCTCTCAAAAAGGGGAGTCTCCCTTCTTATTGCTTACAAGAATGAAAGTAAACTATTCTAAACTTAACAATATTTACACTATTTTATTCATGGGGGTGTGTTACATTCATAATTCTCTCTTCTTTTAGAGAATATGTTTACAATGTTCCACGTTTGTTACTTCATGATTATTTTCCACTCTAAGTAAAAACTAAAGTAGTAATTTCCAATATTCTTAATTTATCAAAGCATAATCTAAGAATACCAACACAATAAAAATATTTGTAACTAAAAAACCAATGAAAGCACAAAGTCTTTCCATTGTCTTCAATGATAATTTCTTTAGTAACCAGTGATGCAAAATGAAGACAAAGTATTCCAATTTAGTCCATGAACAAATCCATGAATAGAATGAATAAATTTAAGCACAAATTTTTGAAGATCATTCACCAAAAGATATCCAAAATCCCAAGTAAACGATATAGCACAAATTTTATAAAATATAGCTTGAACGCCCTTCAATCACAATTAATAAAATATTGCTAATCCAGTCATATAATAACATAAATCAATGTGAAAGACATAAGAACCTTCATGTTCATTCAAAATTGATCCAACACAAATTCTAGTATGCAAGTTTGGCTTCTTTATTGATTGAATATAGTATCACAATATGAACTCAAAGTCTCAAAATCGCTTTACAATTGAGTAGCACATCATTGCAATAGATTAAAGGTAAATAATACAATAGATCTCTCTTATTTATAGGTGAGAGCTAAGAGTTATTCTAGGAAAAAACCTAACTAAATTTTGACTTATTCAACATGATATCCAAGATTATAGGAGGACATCTATGTTTTTACATGTAGTTGCATGAGTACAAAATGACATTTAAAAATGTCAATGCCTATTTACATAATGCATGAGAAAAATATTGAGAAATAAACTAAGCGAAAATCAAGGCACATTCAACTTTCTCCACCATCCTTCTCCAAGAAGTATTCATATTTGTGGCATGTCTAGAGATGGCAAGAACTCATGTGATTGAGCCCTTGATAGTGTTGCACACTTTCTAGTGCCTGACTTTCAAATTATCCAAATTTAGCTAAATAACCATCATTTTGTCCATTGAAGCTATTGAGAAAGCTTTGTATTCAAATTCCTTCTAAACCATGGATGTATATTCCTGGACAACTAATTTTGTGGGAAGAACTTTCTAGTTGCATTTCATGGATTTCTTGCTTAGTGACAGACAAGAAATCAATCAAATCTACTCAAGAGTCTGAAAATAAAATATCGGAATGGCATGTAAGAGTACTTGCAAAAATTTCATATTATTCAATGTTAGAGAAAAAATAAGGTTTTATGCACTAGTGGGAAAAATTTGAGCAACTACATATTCTTTGGTAATTTAGATGCAAAGGTGGAGAAAAACTGAGCTCTTACATGGGGTATTACACTTCAGATGTAATGGCTCAATTTTTTTGAGATACTACATGTTGGATGTAAAGGTGGATAAATTTTGACCTATTACATAGGATATTTAACTTAAAATGCAAGGGTGCTGAATTTTTGAGCTACTGCATGAAAATATGCAAAGGTGGAGAAAAACCCTGACATTGCATGAAAATATGCAAAGGGGCTGAATTTTTGAGCTACTGCAAATGACTTAGGAACTTGGATGCAAGGGCGTTGAATTTTTGAGCTACTACATAAAATATGCAAGGGCACTGAAAAACCCTGACATTGCATGCACCAAAAAATGGCTAAGGAAAAAGATAGTAAAAAATAGAAAATATGCAGTGTCTCAAAATTTCCCTAATACTGATTGTGCATGGATGCTAAAATTTAGTGACATTGCAACCAAAAAATGGAAAATATGCAGTGTCTCAAAATTTTCATGACATTGCATGTGCATGAGCTTAGAAAAAACCCCATCACTGCATGTGCACGAATACTAAAATTCAGTGACACTGCATGTGCATAGGCACTAAAATATAGCGACACTACATGTGCTAGAAAATGGCTAAGGAAAAAGACAATATGCAAGGGTGTTGAAAAACCCTGACATTAAATGTGCTAGAAAATGGCTAAGGCACAATATAGTATGCAAGGGTGTTGAATTTTTGAGCTCTTACAACTTTTCAATTTTTGCATTTTTACTTGCAAGGGTGCTAAAATTCAGCGCTCTTGTAAGTGCTAAAAAATTTCTAACTCCCAAAACTGAATTTTCACAACTTTGTTTAAAATGTGAATTTCAAGTAACCAACAAAGGTTAATGCTCAAAACAAATTTTCTAGGATGGGGGGGCCACACGTGAGGACCAATGCAATTTTCCTCATTTTGTATTCTTAGAGTTCGTGAGCTACAAAACTGACAATTTTCATAGGGTTTATCCCATGAATTGAGCATAGTTGAATTCGAGGATTATAGATTTGACAATAGAATCTCTAATCTTGATTGGTCTCAATAAAAAATATTCTATAAAGGTATTGACACAACAAATTTTGGATGCTAGACAAGTATGGTTAAATCAATGTGTTAAGGCCTTAAAGAATAAACTAATAGTGATTACCTATAGGAAGGAGAGCAAAGCCAAAATAAAAGATAAATAAAAATAAGGATGATAACTATGATAAATTTTTATCAAAAAATCATAAGAATCATCATTTGGAGCTGCTCTCCCTCAATTTGAAATAATTATACTTATAATTAGCTAAGAATTATAGGGTTCATGACCTCATCTAGCAATTGATCCTAAGGTTAAAAAAACTTTTAAAGACTACTCCTCATCCTATTAAGAAATAATTAATCTCTACTCTTTCAATGTCCAACACAATAATAATATTATTGAGTAAATGGAGAGGGAAGAACCTAAATTTATGGAAGTAACAAGCCATCACATTCAAGCACAGGTAGTGGAAGAAGAAGAGGTACATGTTTTGAAGAAGGGAGATCTAGAATTAAAAAGTAGCTTGCATCAAATGTAAGAGGAATTGTTAAAATAAAAGCCAAGAAGTCCTACCCCTCATCCTAGTAACTTTGAAAAGTTAATAGTTGAGGTAGATTCAATGATAGAACACATAGTAAACAATGAGACCACCCCAAATATTAATACTTTAATCACTAATCAAGAGAATAATTTTTTTTTAGTTTAAACATGCCATTATTTTAAATACACCTCCACAATGAATAAGTAGAGAAGGCCCAATTTTTGAAGTATTGCAACTAAATAAAGAAGCTGATTTTTTTGTTCACAATGAATAAGAAATAGGGAAATTGATGGAATATGTTATTGTAGAAATATAAATAGAAAAGGTAGTGAAGGCACCAAAGCCACCTCAACTTTGTTTTGGAATGAAGATAGGCTCATCTCCTTTTCCTAAAAAAACCTTATGTTTATTTCTTTCCATAGTTCCCACACCAATAATGGGGGAATTACTATCCAAAGATATGCGTATAAAGACTTATTATTAAGACATGGCTAGGATTTGAATAGATTAAATATGTTGTTGGGGAGAGAACTTTCCCAACCAAGCTCAATGCAAAGCTATATCCATCATGAGGGAAGGGGCAACCCAATATCAAGTGATTTCGTAAATCCTTATCATTCTTACATAGTACACATCATGAGGGGCCTTGAAAGCCCATTTTTGTAAATTTGCCAGTTGCCAATATTTTCTTTTAGAGTGTAGCCTAGACAAAGGCACTTAATTTGGGTAGACAAAATCCTATTCCAAATTAGATGCAAGGGGAGGTCTGATACTTGCCCTTCCATAGCTTGAATATAGTATGCAACCTTGGAATTATATTCACATAACTTTGAGGCAACCCAAATGATTTTTCCCTACCCTTCCCTTAGAGAAATTGATCTAAATTCTAATTGATTCTCCAGTTGTGCTAATTCAACCCATGGGAATCCCAACACTCCAAACTCCTTACATTTCCACATATTAAAGTCATCCTTATCTTGCACTTGCATATAGTCCTTGACTCAAAAAAACCAATTTTGAATTAAGCTTATCCTTATGTGGTCTACACTAATGATGTTGTCCAAACTAGGGTACCCAGTCCAAGAGTCCTCCCAAAAGAGGGTTGATCCACCACCATGAATATCCCATGATATATAGCTTTTGATCAAATTATTGCATGCTTTAATGAAGTTCCATGTCTGCAACCCTTGAGGAAGGTTCCTTGAGATTAAGATCGTAGTGCTTTCATTGTTATTTAGATACTTATTTTTCAAAAAAATTACCCATTTGGCATCTAGATCTCTATACATTTTCCATACTAATTTTTCTCACAAGGATTTGTTCTATTTTTTAAGATCTTGGAGGCCCACCCCACCAAATTATTTATCCTTACATATCTTCTCCCAAACAACCAACACTATCTCATTCTAGTCATTTTCTCCATTCCAAAAGAACCACCTCATATCCTGATCTATCTTTTTCTTGACCCCTGAAGGGACTACCAGGAATAACATTAGGTAAATGGGGACAAAAAATATGACTATTTTCAGCATAATAATTTGACCTACGCTTGAAAACCATCTACCCTTCTAAGAAGATATTTTATTACTAACCTTGGTGTGTAATGGATCTCATAGGTTTTTGCCCCTTGTACCTTTTTCTAAAGGCATCCCCAGATATGTGCTTGGCCACAATTGTCCCTTTTTCAACTTGAGTGCCCTTAGTATCTCACCCTCCTTTCTAGTATATGAGTTGACACAATATACTTCAGACTTGAGCTTGCTTACCTCTTTCCCTAAGGAAGCAACATATTGATCCAAAACCTCTTTTAGATTTATTGCATCCCTTCTACTTGCATTCCCAAAGAGCATTGTATCATCTACAAATTCTGGTGTGTAATTGTCGTTATGTTGCTTGTTACCTAGACACCTTTCAACCTCCCATTTTTCTCCACAATGGATATGGCCCTCCCTAATGCTTCCACTATAATGATGAAAAAGAAGGGGGATAATGGGTCCCACTATCTGATTCCCCTAGAAACTTCAAAGAAACCTTTTGGGAAGCTATTGATCAAGACAAAGAACCTAGGGCTTGCAATACAATTGAAGATCCAATTGATCCATACCTTATTCAAATCAAATGAATACAACACCTTGCATAGGAATCTCCAATCCACACAATCATATGCCTTCTTGATATATAACTTTATCAACATGTTTGGCCTCTTAGTCTTTTTATTGATTGAATGGCTTCCTAGGAAATTATGACTCCTTCCAAGATTGACCTACGTTACTCAAAGCCAATTTTGTCCTCTAAAATTAAATCTAGGAGAATTCTCTTGAGGAAAATTTTTGTTGTCTTAGCCATGATTTTATATAAGGTTTTGTACAAAGAGAAGTGTCTGAAATCGTCTAAGGATGTAGGATTATGATTCTTGGGTATACGAGCTATGAAGGTGTTATTTATTTCCTTCAAAATTGTAGTAGATATCCTCAAGTATTCAATTGCTTCCATTCTTTCCTTTCCAATTATGCCCCAACATTTATGTTATAACCTTTCTAGGAATCCATAAGGACCTAGGGCCTTCTCCAAGTGAAGTTGGAATGTTTCCTTTCTAATTTACTCTTTATCAAAGATCTCCATTAAACTCTTATTTTGTGATTTTTTGACCAACCCTGGAATGTGTTAGAGTAATTGATTATGTGCACCAATATCTATATAACCCCAATTGTTGAGAAATTTGTTGAAGTGATCAACATAGGCTTTAGCAATTGATTCAACATCCTCAATAACATAACCATCAATACTTTTGATCCTTGTTATTTTTTTCTTTCCCTTTTTTCCTTTGTGACATTATGATTTTTTTTTATCCCCTTCATTGATCCATATTTTCTTGGACTTCTATCTCATGTAGGTATCCTATTTTGATAGGTTGTCTTTGTAATCCTTTATAAAATATTTTTCCTTCAAGTGTCTTGTATTTTACATGCCTTGAGATATGAATTCTTCATTGAGAGACCTTGTTTCCTCTTCCAGTCTCTGTTTTTGTTCAAATATTTTCTTGAAATGTATTTTGTTCCATAGTTTCAAATTATGCTTGATAAATTTCATTTTTGTTACCACAAAATATTTTAGTGCCAGTAGGCTTCACTTCACACCACATTTTCTCCACCAACTGCAAAAATTTATACTCCTTTACTCACATGTTTTCAAACTTGAAGGGTCATTTGGATGGTCTCTTTTCCCCCAAGATATCCAATTGGATCAGATAATGGTTAGACTTAGATTGAGGGAAAATAGAGCCTTCAAATGAAAACATGAAGGCTGCCAATCACCTTTGAAGAAAAATCTATCTATTTTCTCTAGTATGTTGTTGAAACCCGACCTCCATTTAGACCAAGTGTGAGAACCATTTGGTAATTTCACTTCCATAAGATGATTCCTTCCTAAAAATATCCAATGTCTTCCTGTGATTTGATCCTTCTTCAAGTACCTCCATTTTTGTCATGATCATGTAGAATGGCATTCAAATCCCCTCCAAGGATGTAGGATTTATTTGATTTTGAATATAAAAAGACTCTAATTTCACCCTCAGTTTCTTCCTTCCTTATATGCAAGAGTTTGGTCCATAAATATTCAAAAGAATGAAATTTAGGCTTGAAATTAAACTCCTTGCTTTGCAAGCCATCCACTACTTGCTAGCAACAAACCAAGCTAAGTAAAATAATGACGACTTCCATAGAATTTTCAAACCTCCTGAGGCCCCCATGCTTCAATTTACTCCAACTCCCAATATTTTCCCTTTTTGTGAACACCTGCATTTCCTGTCTACTCGTTTTTATTTCTTGAAACATAAATATATCATCCTTCAATATTTCCATATAGCACCTTACTAGGCATTGTTTGTAGGGGAATTTAAGCCGCCAAAATTCCATGATATGATTTTCATGGCTCCTTGTGAAGGACTATTCCCTTCCCTGACCTTAGAATCATGGTTAATTTTAATTGACCTTCAACATCCCTATCCAAGTTATGCTTCTCTTAATGGGATTTTCAACCCCTTTTCTTACCCTCTCCACAATCTAAAGAATTTTTGGCTTCAACATTCCTTTATATCCCTAGTTTTCTAAGCTTGGGCGGTTTTCATCCTGATTCTTCTAATTCTCTAATCTTCAATAATTTCTCTTCTTCCCTCCATTCCCCTTCTTTTGGCTCCTCTTCAACCCCAAGGCTCTACATTTCCATTCCAATGCCCTCTTCAATGCTATCCAAACCCATAGCCCCCAATATTTCATCCAACACACTTCCAACTTACAAGATGGTGTCTAAATTTCCCAAATATTGTTTCATGGATATTACCTCACCAACGATAACCTTTGCATCTTTGTTCTTTGTGATATTTTATAGCTTCAATTCACTAGTTTTCATCATTGGCCTCTAGAACCTTACCTTCAACTTCTTTTGGTGAAGGAAGATCACATCTCTCTCCTTGATACATTTGTGGCTCATTCTCAAAGTGATTAGACTCACTCTCCATACCCTCACTCATCCCTAGCTCATTCCCATGCTCTGAATAAATCTTAGATGCAATTTTTATTAGTGGTGAAGGGTTTGGGGTCATCTCTTTTTTGATATTCTACCACCATCTACCCTCCATTGCTATAATTTCCAATTCATCCCACCATTACCTTTTGGGATTGATTTCCACATAGATCCTAGCATAATTCACTTTCTCTTTGCAATATATGTTCTCATTCACTTGTATGAATTCCCAAATCTTATTTCCTATTATCTCTCGGGCTTCCCTTCCCTAATACTTGAGAGGTGTATTTTTTAGCTTGATCTAGAGATATGATTTTTTCATTTCTTGGGTTAATAGGTTAAAGTTTGGTTCCCAATTTTTTATGTTAAAACCCACTCCATATACTAGTAGATGAACTTCATTCAGAATTGATTCCTTCAATTTTCCTAAAGCACAATCTACTAGAATGAAATCATTGGGTAGGAATTTGAGCCTTACCTCATCACCCCATCTATTTGACCACTAGCTTGAGATCTTGTCCTTTGTGGCACCATTTCCACACCACTTAGTGAAAAACGAATAGGTTCTCATGTGCTCCAAACTCAGTCTCATAACTTGCTCCATGATAGCCATACTTTTTTTTTTGAATAGAAGCCTTCTTATTTTGTTCATCTCAACTTGATTATTGACCCTAAGCATGTCAATTATGGTGTTTCCACCATTTTTTTTTCATTGCTACCATTTCAAAGGTGATATATTTACCTTTGTCCCCACACTATCATTTCCCTAGATCAATGGAATTTGTGTTAGTTGTAATAAGATTGGATAGTTTTCCCTTATCCTAGATCACATCTGATCCATACCTTCTATCCCATTCCTTTTTTCCATCTGCGCCTTTGTGAGTTCCTGATTATACTTTAGGGATCTATTTGATCTCCATGACTCCTTTCTAGATGGCACACCCTTTTTCCAAAACCTCTCTAATTATACCTTCCCATCCAATTCCTTGGGTGGAAATTTCCATCCCCATTTCTCCTAGTACTATGGCCAGATTTCTTTAGGGTTTCATGATCTTTCTTGATCCAGGGTGAATGTGGATTGGGACCTAAAATATGGCCATGAAACCTCATCCATGTTCCTTTTCCATATACATTGATGTTGTTTCCCATAGGCCTAGTTCTACTCTCCCATCAATAATGTGCCTTTGACCATGGCTTCTCAAACCTTGATTGAAGCATTGCTTCCTTCCCCATCCATTTAGCTTATGTTGTATCCAAACCCTCTCTTTCTCACACCATTTGAAGATAAAATTTTGTATCTGTGTCATCAATCCATAATCCTAACTTTTTCTCCCTTTTCTCAACCATTTTTAACATAATTAATTTATTGAAAGGGCTAAAAACTTTTAAAACATGCTCTAACAATCAAAATTTTAATTATGTAAGTAGCAATATTGTATGTATTAATTGTAGTAGCTCTAAAATAGTTCAAATACATAGGGAAATTAAGTGGATAATTAAAGATTTATTTGGGTACCTTTTTTTAGACTACAAGAATCAGTCGGGTATCCATCCCCCTATAAATTGTAGTGCGCTTGGTAAAAAAACTTCACATGACCAGTGGTGCTAGCATGACACACCCTACAATACCACAGGTTTGGGGGAAGACTATACCTCATGACCTCTTGCTTGTAATAGGATTCTTTAGCTAATTGAGCTAGGCCCCCCACCCCAATTTATTTGGGTACTAATTACCTTAAGAGAGGGATATTTTTTGTTCTCTGGTCTGCAACTTGCAGCCAACAACTTCAAATTCAATTAAATTATGCAAATGGGATTACAATCAGTCCAAGAGGACAATGGGCTACACCAAGCCCGTACAAGACTCTAGGAAAACTAAAAAACCAAAATATTTGCAGTAGAAAATCAAACCCTTACAACATAAATTTCTTCCAGTTCTTGTATCCACAACTTTTCACAACAATCCCAATGTTACTTTCTATTAATTTGGAAAATGAAATTACAATCAATTAAAAAGAAAATGGGTTGCAATTATCCCTCACAAAACTCCTATAAATACCATAAAAAATGATTTGCAATCAGCAAATCAAAGCTTTGAAACAAAGCTTCTCTCCAACACTTGCAACAAATAACTACACTCAACAACACAACCCTTCAATATGCTACTTCTAGTGAAGTTGCACCACTGCAACCAGCCTTCAACCTAAAACAACACCATGAAATCACCTTCCTGGTGGTATGCTAAACCTTCCTGAGTCTTTCTCTATAAACTGGAAAAACTACCTTAAGAGAGGGATATTATTTATAATATTATAATTCCAATAATTTTAAAAGAAGATTATAGGCCAAATGAGTATAACTCTAACATAGTTACTCTCTAAAATCTTGACATTATCATGAATAATACTTCTAGACTTAAAATAATTATCTTAGAACAACAAAATAAAATAAAATAAATTGGTGATAGAGTTCAAGAAATAAATTAATTAATTTCTAAAATATATTACAAAATATACAATTCATAATAAAAAAATAGATTAAAAAAGTTAGAGCAAACAACCTCAAAATTTTATCTTGTAAATAACAATGGATATATTATGATAGGTTTATATTTCCTTGGTTATAAGCTTTTAGAGTTTAATGCTTTTGTGGATTCATGGTCAATAAGGTATTTTTCCAAAACTATATATATTTTTGAATAGGTTGCATACTTTTACATGCATGGTTATCATGAATATAAATAATGTCATGGTTATGAGTGTGTGTAATGTGGATGTGAAGTTTAATAAATGAACAAATAGTTTATGTTGTAACATAGTTTAAGTTTAGATGTGATGTGTTTCATTTCATTAAAAAGATAATTTTTCAGTGTAAAAAATATAGTTGTGTATCCCCAACCTAATGTTTCTTTGATTTAATTATTACTAGTGGTTTCCTAGATCATTTACAATTAATTTGTGATGTACACATCACTTTAGGACCCCTCTTTTTAATCAAATAGGTAAATATTGAATTAATAATAGGTCTTACACTTCTATTGGTAATTTAATTTATTGTGATCTTCCAATTTTAAGAGAACCTTCCAACAACTATCAATAGAGATGATTCCCCCCTACCTATAGAAATCAAAATTTATATTCCCTATTTAGGTCAATCCAAAATCATGATGTAGAAGTTATCTATAAAATGTATGAGGGGAAATGGTCATTATTTTTATCATATCTTACCATAATCCTTGATGATATCACCAATGAAGTAATGTATTAGACTAGGGGTAAATAAGCCACTATTAGGATATATTCTTATTTCTTACCTTCCATAGGAGTTATTGTCATAATTTCACTCATTATCTTCTCCTCTTTAGCCATCTCCACCTCTTGTTGTGAGGGATCTGGTTGTGCCATATCACTCTTAATTCTATTCTTTATTTCTTGGCGTTTAATTTGAATAACAAAATCTTTAAACTCTTTTGTTTGAACAAAAGTGCCATCACTCATAAACTCCTTATAGACGTTGACTCTAACTTCATCATCTGTATCCTCATCACATTCCCATTTAACAATTTTGTTACTGGGGACATAGGGATCAAGAGCATTATTTATTATAGGGGAGGGGAACCTTTGTTCCATCTCCTATTTAATGGATACATGCTTTGCAAAGTTCTCTTCTCTAGTTTTCCCTGTCACAGAGTATTCAACGAAAGGAGTGACTGTTGGCTCTTCATCAGCTCCTAATCATTGTCCTTGGGTACCATGATCTTCCAACTTAGTTGCAAGGATTCTTAACTTGGCATCATTCTTCTCTTTGATGACTTTAGCCTTTTCCTTTGCTTCCTTGAATTTCTCAAAGAATTTCCCATTTTGGTAATTGTCAATCCTTGCCATAACTTGCTCACAAGAATATTTTATTTTGGCATATGGATTAATATAGAAGGGGTTCTTTTTGTTTATATTATTCCCTATATCACATATCAATATCCATTCTTTCTTTCTCCCCACTATTGCAAAATGCAAAGGAAAATTTATGATAACATCCTCACTGTAGAGGAAATGGTGCCAAAAAATGGATCTTCCCTTTTTTCTTCCTCTCTCTATCTATAAACCCCCCTAGGTCATAGTTCCACAGAACAACAACCTGTATTTTGAGGTTTGTCAACATGATTCTAAATTTATGATCTCCTTCCTTGGTAGTAACAATGAAATTATAAGCAAAAGAAAAATATGGATCAATGAGGGAACCTTTCCTCACATCTCTGAAGTGCTCCTTATCCATGGCATCCAACTACCACATGATCTCCATAAAATCCAACCAATCATAAACGTATACCTGCAAACAATGTGGAGGAAGCTTTGCTCCATAAACCCTTATTGCAATGTAATGTGCATATAGGTACCAATCACCCAAATTTTTATCGTGCTTGCTACCTTCTCTAAATTCTAAGCTTCTCAGTATTTATTTTATGCCTCTTGAAATACTATAAACTAGCTTTAGAACCAAACTCGCCAAAACACCAAATTTGAAGTTGTTGCAAAAGGTAGCATAATTGGACTTTGGGAAATTTTTGTTCTAGATATGTGTCCACGTCTGCATAGGAAAGTCATTATCATATTCATCTTTTTCTCTTAGCTTCATAAATTTTCTCCATGCCTTTTGGCCCATCCAAAAAATCATGTGCATTAGTAAAGAATAGTGATTGAATTTCAAGGGAGGTATTGCATCCCTTAACTCCACCAGCTCCTTATGGATCTCCTCTGCAAGATAAAATGCATAGTCAAACCCCTTGTTGGAGTGTTTGTTCTAGATATCAATGGCCATCACAATCAATGGGACATTCATCTTCACATCATACTTTCTTGCAAGGACTTGACACAAACTATAGTTTGTGTTCTTGAAGTAATCCTCGAATTCATCACATTGAAAGGGTTCTACATTCCTTGGCCCAAACTAGACATCATTTTTCCCTTGATCTCTTCTCATGTTCCTTGACATCACATGTATTCTATATCCAAATTTATTTTTCTCATACTCCTAGTATAGTTCACCAAAATTGATAGAAACAATGGCAACATGATTCAAGTTGAAGATCTCCACTATCTAACTCCTAGAGATATCTAATAGTGGGACTCCATTAATACTTTGAATAATGGACTATCTTTCTGATTGTAATTATTCACAATCTCCAGCATCAAATAAAATTCTATGAATACATTGGGAGAAATCAGCTTCCCAATAGTAGGATCCCACAAGTCGCAAGTTGGATGTTTGGCCCCTCTTCTATTGAAGACATATAGATAAACTCCCACCCACTCTATGGCAGTGCAATTTCCCCAATTCCCCTTGCCATATCCCATAATCTATTAGTCATGAAACCCTCTCCAGTGGCCCTCTTCCTGAATGGAATTTCCCTAGGAAGTCCCTCTTGAGGATCACCCTCCACGAAATAAGAAAAATCTCTCTTTGTGCCCTTCTTCTTCTCAGAAATTTCTGATACTTCTAGCTACTAAGCATCAACCTTAAGCTTAGGATTTCTAGGTTTTTCCTTCAGCTTGGATGATTCACTTGATTGGATCATTGTAAACAAATTATAGAAGGGGGTTTTGCTAGAATTTGAGTTAAAAAGCTAGGGCTTTGCTGAAATTAACTCAACAAAATACTTTGCAACTAACCCTACCCATTCCTTTCCAAATAGCCATGGCTTAAAATTTCACCCTCTACAATTCAGAAAAATAATTTCAAAAACCCTAGGCTATGGTTTAATTTAACTAATACTAGAAAATTCTACCCAAATTCCAATCTTATTGCGAAATTCACATAGAGAAGTAGAACTTTTACTTACTTGAGAGCCCTAAGCTCTTTACTTCTGAATTTGCATGTTTGAGGTCTCCTTCTTCATGTTCTCTTTCAAATTCTTGCAAAGATGATGCAAAAGTGAGTAATTCAATATTTTATGACCTTCAAATACAAGTAGAAACACCATTAATGGCATGGGATGGCTTATACAAGTGAACAAGGAGGTATCTTACACTTAGTCATTCCTATTTGAATTCTCACCATTGATCAATTTGTTTTAAAACATGATCAATAGTTGTTTGTGCTCATCACTTAATGTTTGATTTTTAGTGCTTTTTTGTGAATCCACGATGCAAACACTTGGTACGATGCCCTATGGTGATGCCACATAGGTGCTTTAAAACTTAGTCACCAACCTTGTTTACAAAGTCATCGCTCATCATTGAAATGTTTTGCCTTGAAGAGTTAAAAATTGTGATGTGAAGAATCCTCATGAAGGGAGGAATATTCCATAGTATATCCCTTCATTCACCCATGGCTCATTGCTGAAATGATATTCATGTTTAGGAGTATAAAAGCGATGCATTGAGATTGTGTGATGAGAGAAATCTTATACCCTTTCATCACTCATTGCTATTTCATTTCCTTTGGAAAAATGCAATCCATGATGCATAGGGTGCACACAATACATTTTCAACCCTTTGATTGGAATATCCCTTTGATATATCTCTTTTGTCTCTTCCTTTGTAGTAGCTCATCGTGCATTGTTCTTTTGATATGTGTTTGAAATGGAATCACGATGCAAGGGAACTCTACAATGTATTGATTGAGGCTAGCACCTTTGAGAATATTCTTCATTTCTCTTGTTTCCTATCACTCATCATTGTTATGTGCTTTAGAGATAAAAATGTATTGGCAATGTGAAAGAATGAGGTGATGGCACAAGATCAAGACAAGTGGAAAGATCATAGGTGTTCAAGATGCATCATGCAAAGATTTGGGTTAGTGGGAATGAAATTAGCATTATGAAGGGTAGCAACGATGAATGGGATGCGAGACATGTGTCCCTCATATGAAATCGAGGGTTTCATAATGCATCATGGAAATGAAGCAAGTCAGCAGTGAACAAACCACAATGTGTTAGGGTTTCATGATGAACTAAACATATTCATCACCCATCACTGAAATAAAATGGGTGGGGGAAAAGAAAACCACGATGCAAAGGAAAAAAAAAATGTAAATGAGATGTTAAAGCATCATCCATCTCACAAATGGTTATAGCAGGAAATTAACAATTAGTGATGTGAAGATAGCCAGTGATGGGAAGAAAAAAATGCATCGCTCATCATGAAAATGAAGCCAATGAGAAAAAGGAAAACCACGATGCATTTGTGGCATGCGATGGGTATCACTTAAGTAAATTATTTGTGCACATGCTCAAATTTGTTTTAAAAGGGGGGCACCTAGGTAAAATGACTAACAAAGAAATAACAAAACCTAAGGCATAAGTCAAGCTTAGAGTAATGAAATTATTCAAGGCGCCAACTATAAGAAAATATTAGACCATGGACCAAAATATATCAATGAGGAATTAAACCAAAAAGGGACTAAGGCTTGAAAAGAGAAGGTGATAAACCCTAAACCTTGAAACTCAAAACCCTTACCTAGGGGACAACAAATCAGGATCAAGGAAATAGTCAGATATGGATTTAAAATTAGTGGAACATAATTTTTTTTAGGGGTTCCACCAATGCCTATGGAGAATGAGGAGATAAATAGGAAAGTGCAAGAGATTCTTGACAAGCATCTTATTAGAGAAAGCTTGATTTTGTGTGTTGTTCTAGCACTATTGGCACCCCAAAAGGATGGTGAATGGTGGATGCGTATGAATTCTAGAGCCATACATAAAAGAACTATTAAATACCAATTTCCATTACCATGAATGGATGATATGATGGATTTCTTGAGTGGTGCTAAATACTTCACAAAATTTTATTTGAAAAGTGGATGTTATCAAATAAGAATAAGAGATAGAGTTGGATGGAAAACTATATTGAAAAACTAAGGATGGGTTGTACAAATGGTTGGTGATGTTGTTTGGATTGACAAATTCTACAATAAATTTCATGACGTTTATGAATGAAGTATTAAATCCATATCTTGGTATATTTATGATTGTGTATTTGGATAGTATTCTCATATTTAATAATACAAAATATGAACATTTACAACACGTTAGATCAATTTTTCCAAGGCTAAAAAAAGAAAAGTTGGTGAATTTGAAAAAGTGCAGCTTCATGAAAGAGTTAGTATATTGGGGTTTGTTGTTTTTGGAAGTGGGTTAAAAATAGATCTAGAAAAGGTAAAAACAATTGTAGATTTTTGTGATAGGTCGAATGTAAGCGTTAGAAAATGAGCAGCAAACTAAAGAGTGCAAATGAACACCAAAACAACCTACACCTCAAGATTAGCCTAAGTTGGAATCAACACAAGATAAAAGCAACAAATGGAACCTTATACCTTGTCTCGAATCGATCCTTTGGTTGGCCCTTCGATCTTCGATGTGTATGCTCCTTGGATGGCACAAGATGCAAGCTAAATGATGTTGTGAGGATGAGTGCAAGTGGATGAAAACATGAAAATGGCTAAGTGTAGGTTGAGAAATAAGATTGCAAGAGTTTGAGGATCAAGATGTAGCAAAATCACAAGCCCTCACATCTTGACATGTGGCCCCTAGGAAGGACATGACATGGAGGGGGTACAAAGTAGATTGGACAAGATCTCCTCATAAAGGAGGTCCTTGTCCCCATGTGGGTGAGAGGACATGTGAGGAATTAAAAATTTCTCAAATATTCTCATGGGGAGATGGGAAAGAATAAAGAATAAGTGAACGACATGTGGGAAGAAGTGAAGGAATTAAAAATTCCTTTTGAGTGCCTTGGGGGATTAAAAGGTGAATTAAAAACTCACATGGGGAAGTGGAGTGCCTTGCCCAAAAGGAGAAAAACCTTTAATAAGGCTGACTTAAGACGCATGCCATAAATGAGGAGGATTAGTTTAGACTAACCAAATGATAAAGGTTGTGCAAGTACTCAATTAGATGGACTAATGACTCATTAGAAGCAAGTGGGAGATTATGGAGGATGTGACCCTAATGATGATTAAGGGTGTGCACATGCTAACCCTAGTTAATTAGAAGAAGATGAAGGAATTAAGATGGATTAGAGACCAACTTGCAAAAGTTGGAGGATGTGACCATGAGAGAGAAAAGAGGAATTAAAAAATGAATTTTAATTCCAAAAGGGGAATATGACTAAATTAAATAAAATGGTGTATTTATTTAATTTAGAGGAGGAAGAGGGGTAAAGTATTTATTAAATTAAATACTTTATGACCTTTATGTAAAATGCAAGGTATTAATTAAACATATGGTTTAATTAATATTAACAAAGGGGGTAAATAGCCAGATGACTACAGAGACGTGTTTGATCATATTGAAGTGATCAAATCAGGCATCTACATTTTTCCCCTCTTCGAAATACTATTAGGATAATAGGGTTTCGAAGAAAAACAGCATGCAAATGACTCTATAGAGGAAGAGATTAGAAAAGTGATGCCCCAACATCAGGGAATGTGCGCGAGTTGCCCCAGACGGAGGGAATGTGGAGAGAATGCCCCAGTCCAGCGAAGGTAGGCTTAGAGCGATGGGTTAGGAGAGAATGGTAGGGTATGCCCCCTCGAGAAGGGGGACGGGGGAGGAAAAGGGAGCCTCGGTCAACTTCTCGAAAGTAAGGAGTGGTAGATGTTGTTGGAAAGAGCACAGAAAAACGAGAAGAATGGCGCTTGAACGGAGTCAATCGGGTAAATAGTGTGCAAATGGCGGCCCCGGGAAGAAAGAGGCTGGATGAATTAGCTGGAGGAATTTTTGGTAAAAAAAGAAGGAAAAAAAGACTTGAATTTAAAAAAGGGGGGAAAAGGTAGAAAAGGGATAAAAGGTAATTGTAGAATTACCTTTTGCTCATTGTGACAGCTAGCAAGAGGTGAACGAGGAGAGAAAGAAGAGGCGGCAAGAGAGAGTAGACACGATGCCGGACTACGACAGTGACATCATTCACCAGGCCGACGAGAGGCGGTTATTCTTCACCCACCGTGCCGTACCCCACCAGGTTAGTCCAAAACTTAACTTTGTGATTTTGAGTCATTTATGCACATATTTTGGAAAAACAAAAATGTGGGTTTTGTCCGGGAAGACAAGACGAAAAATGGGTAGGAGGCAGTTTTTTTAAATTTTTGTAATTTGCATCGATTTTCATGCCAAGGGGGGAGAGTGGGCGGTGGTCACGTGACGAGAGGCGGTTATTCTTCACCCACCGTGCCGTACCCCACCAGGTTAGTCCAAAACTTAACTTTGTGATTTTGAGTCATTTATGCACATATTTTGGAAAAACAAAAATGTGGGTTTTGTCCGGGAAGACAAGACGAAAAATGGGTAGGAGGCAGTTTTTTTAAATTTTTGTAATTTGCATCGATTTTCATGCCAAGGGGGGAGAGTGGGCGGTGGTCACGTGGGCCGGTCCGCCGCCGCGAGTAGACGAGTCTACCGCCGCGGGGGTGGGTCTGCCGCCGTGGGTGGATAGGTCCGCCGACGCCACGGCGAGTCCGCCGAAGCCACGGCGGGTCCGCCGCTGCGGGCGGACAAGTCCGCCGACGCTGCGGCGGGTTCGCCGTCGTGGGCAGACATGTCCGCCACTGGGGGCTACCAGGTGAAGAATTGGGGGGGGGGAGAAGGGGTGTTGGCGGGCGGGGAAAACAATAACATGGATCGAAAAAACCATAAATGACGAGGAGATAAAGAATGAAAATGATAAAAAAATTATTGTGTGCCTGCAGAAAATAGAGATTTTGTGGGTGCGAGAGAGATGATCTGAGGTGTTGGG